>PYXC01000496.1:265000-282500 GCA_015244755.2 Tenualosa ilisha
GCTACTAAAGTTGTAAAATCGCTTTTGTCGCTCATAATAAGTCACTGCTAAAGTATCTGTTTGTTCATGTTGGTCTAATTGCTCATGATGCGACCATTGCCATTTGATTTATATTTAAATTTCGTCAAGTTGAGCAGATTTCAACTTTTTGTAGTCGCTGTAGTTGCGTAAACTTTGTCGCTCGTCGCTTTTGTCGCTCTTGTTAATAGAAAGTGAATTACTGCCGACGATGTTACAGCTTTAAGAGCTCTTGGTACAAATGCACAGTTAGACCTTCAGTGTTACGCTGTTGGCAGTGGATACAACTCATGGATCAGACCTGGGCCAGCTCCGGCCCAATATGAGGGGACGACTGACTCAGACAAGCTCTCTGGTGAACAGTGACGCAGCTTCTGAGAGGCATCAGATGTGGACAGATCTATCTCCCCAACCCAGCATGTGCATCGCAGTGCACTAAGTTTGATAGTAACTTCTCTGAGAATCCTGCCATTTTCAGAGAGGTGAAGTAAGCGTAGTTATGCCTCATTTACACAGTAGTTAGCGTGTTTGAGGTCTGTAGCCCTTGCTGTGCATTCGCGGTGTGTGTGTGTGTTCACACCACTGCCTGTGTATTCACACCACAAATGGTCTCCTGAGCGAACCGGCTGTCTCAGCTCTCATTTAAAGTATATGGAGACCACCTTATACTGTGTGTGGCATGTGTAAAAAAGATGGAACTTACTTCTATTTCATGTCATTCTACTTCAATGTCATTCAGTCTATTTAGCCATGCAGAACTCACATGCGTTGTGCATGTATTTTAAACGAAAAGGGACCAAAACCATGTCCTCACTGTGTTTGGATTGTGAACACTGTTTGTAGTGTGAATGAGGTGGTATGGGCTGCATAGTTACCCTTTAAACTCTCTAGTAGGAGATGAATGGACCAGCTTGCTGTGGTGCCTTGCAAAAACAGAAGTTCATGCTCGTCTCTTTCTGTCCTCTCATCTCTACAGGCTGATGGACCCTGCCAAGACCAGCCCCTCTTTGATTGACAAGTGATCTGTCACATATGGACTCCGCCCACATTGATCTTTTCACCAACACACCAGCAAGGAACATAGTGGCCAAGATTGGCTAAAATGCAAGACAATCACACACTCTACACTTCACACATATCAAATTAACATACACACACACACACACACAAATATACACACTACAATTAGATGGCCTCAGTGTTGTGCTAACGTAGAAAAAAAATTTTAATTTTGTATTTGTATTTTATAATATAATATCTCACACACTGTAACCCACCCCCAACACCCTCTTCCCCCCACACATCTCACACACACACACACACACACACACACACACACACCACAAACACACACACACACACAAACATACACACTGACTTACCCCAGCACGGGGTTGGTTACTTGCATATCTTTATTGTTTTTTTTTTGTTTTGTTTTTTTTGTAAACCAGCACTAGTGGTAGATTACAACCATCTTGTAAACTCCCATTACATCTTTGCCTCTAATACTGTAACAGATGTTAATGTTAACTGTGGAATATTATATCCAGTGATATGCCTTAAACATTCAGGAAGATGGATGATCTACTACATGTAATTAATACCGTCATAGCATGACTGATCTGCATCGGTACGAAAGAGCAGATAACTACAGAGAAAGCAGGACAGAAGGGACGCTTAACTAAGGGTTAAAAATGTGTGAAAGTTTACACGGTTGCTCAAGTCATTGAAGAACAGCTCATTCTTTCACTAGTTCTCTGTTAATGTTTTTTTTTTTTTTTTCATTTAAAAATATGACTGAGCCTCTTCTCTCCTCCTCTATGTGTTTGTGTTTGTGAGTATTAGAGGGAGAGAGAGGGAGAGAGAATGTATGGTAGAACCCCAGTGGTACACTTTAGTCCCAGCACCTTTCTCTAGGAAACCTGCCCATAGTGCACTGCATCATCAACTGCCTCTTGGTACGCGCCTCTGCCACTGGCTTGTCAACGCCGCCACCTTGTGGCTCGTAGAAGAACTACTGAAAGTGTATTCAGTAACCACTGAATAGTGCACATGTGTCATCGTATCTTAGTTCATGAAGTTAGATAGGATGTTGGGGAATTTGATTGATCATGCAATCAGTGCACAGTTAGATAAATTAAGATGAATTCAATTTCCTGATAGACAAAATGACTAATTTGTAGTGATGGTACTGATAGTGCTTGGGTGTGTTAAGTTAAACTTAAGCTAGACTTTTGGGAGTAGCTAGATATTGAAAAGAGATATTTATTTACTGTTGGTTTCATGAAACGGTTGAGTTTAACAGCTACACCTCAGTTAAAGCAGAAACACAAATGAGCACAATTTCTTAGGAGTTCAGGGTTTTCCAATAGAGAGAGAGAGCAACAGATCATCTTCAGTGCACATTTCCCCCTTACCGTCTGAATTATGGTCTGCTTGTTTCCATGACTGCACTACTTGTAAGCTTCAAGCTTCAAACACCATGGGACTCTTCATCATCATCATCATTAGACCTATAGTGTTCCCCTATTGGCAGTGGATATGATCCATGGCCCAGACCTGGGCCAACTCCAGCTCAACATCAAACTCCCTGGTGAACAGTGACTCAGCTTCTGAGTCGCCCAGAGCTATGAGGGAGGGCACAAAAAAAATTAGATCATATGATGAGAATGTTCCAATCAAAAGAGAGCTATCAGTGCATCGGCAGTTGTTTCCCGCGGCAATGATTGGCACAGATTCACCAATTGATCATGGGGCTGGGGGGGAGAGAGAGATTTGATCTGTTTAATGGATGATAATCAGACTGCATCTGTGGTGACTGTGTCCACTGTGTAGGGATGCTCAAAGCAAAAACACTCAATCTTTTTGTCTTGATATTCACTTCACAGGTTCTCTCAAAAAGCCTTAAATTGGTTTGTGTCTTAACATCTACCGACATTCATCATTTAAAAAAATATTTTATTTTTATTTCCATCAACGTATTTTTCTCTTTTCAATGTTGGTTTTGCATTTTGCATGATTTATTTAGATCTGAAGTGAATGCCAAAATCAGTGGTTGTCTTCTGCAGAGGAGGAGGTTTGATAGATAGATGAATTGCATGGTTTGGCTCGGTGTTTTGGGGATTGATGCTGACTTGAGTGTAGTGCTGCCAGAAGTGTCCTGCTGTGGTCATGGTTGAGTCAATGCTACTGTAGTTCTGTTTGAAAGACCCCTTTGTTTTTCTTTCTGTTTTTGTACTCAATTTCGACTCACTTGTTAAAAATATAAATAAATATTTCCCAATAACAATCTTAGACTTGCTTCATTACACTCTAATTATACATTGTACACTCGCACAGACTATGAAAATGTTTATTAACGCATATTACTTGAACCCCCCCACCACACACACACACAGAACATCTCTGGCAAGAATTCAGGAGCCAAGCAAAACACAGGTTTCCAAAATGAACATACAGACAAGCAAACACATCCCCCCACTCTCCTTGCCATCATAGTTGCTCGCGGGCAGAAGTGCATCTCTGCTCGTGATCATTGAAGAACGGAGGAAATTGGGCTGCCTGCATGAGGACGTTGCATAACGGAAACGAGGCCGCATGGAATCAGCACAAACTCTGCCTGTCCCCCGGCGCAGTATGCTGATGATCCGACGGGCCGTGAGGTCACGGCAAAAATAACATTCAGAAATCGGCCTTCCAGCACCGGGCCCAGAATCTGCAAACTGTAGTGAACGGAGTAGATATGATTGGACGTTAGAATCAACAGGGAGGAGTTAGCATTGCTGTCGCAACGCCCTCTTCTCCCGATTAGGAATCGAGGCAAAAATACCGATTGCCTTCACTGGAGAGCCGGAGCACGAACGCTACCGAGGCGGCGAGATGAGTACAAATATCCGATACAAGAGTCGCTTTACCAAATCGGGTAATCATCTGAATTGGAATGTAACAGATGAGTATTCGTGTGTGCATATGTGTGTCTGTCAGCGTTTATTAAATTGTCCCTGTCTCTCTGATGTGCCGGATGCGACTCGCTGGGTATGGCTCGGGTTCCTGACACCTGCTCCTCCCGACCTGCTGCGATGCGATGCTCGCCTGACCGACAGAAGACAGTGAGGTAAGGACACGCGCATACGTCTACCATCAAATCTAAAACTTTGAAGAATTCATAATTCATACATTTGGTGTCCAGAATCTGGTACCCTACCGCCATCTCTTGAATTTAACACGGCACGATTCTGTAGTTTAATAATCTGTCGCTCGAGACCCTGGCAATGACGTTTGCATTTTATGTCTGTGGGCAGCATGTTATTTACCGGTGACTGCAAAGCGCCAGGGAATTCGCACCTCTCTGCCTCATGTACACACACACACACACACACACACACACTCACACATTGCTTTTGGGGACCTAGGAGACGTCGCGATGGAGCTCTTGGCATGAGACGAATCGAGTGTTTGGGCTTGATGCGCGCTGACGCTCGCTGCGCGAGCTGTTTCACACTCCTCCACCCTTGTCCCTCGAGGGGAGTCGCGCGCTTGCCCAGCGCTCTGTTGCGCATAAAGGCACGGTGCTTTTATAGCTCTCTCTCTCCCCAGAAGCACGGATTTGGGTTGTGCTGTAGCCTACCCATCACACCAATGCAGTGCTGTAGTCTAGTTTGCTGTAGTGGGTATACTTGCTGTGATGGGTCGCCTGAGGCGCTGCCACAGCTACTGCTATTACAGTGTTTCAGTATTGTTGCCTATGTTTTACTGAATATGCGCAACCCCAAGAAGTTTTTAAATGGTTATAAGGCATATACCTGCGTATCACGAAGACTACAGCCCTGCGCCGATGCGATAGGAACAAGGCGTGGATGTGTGGGTCTGCTGTCGTGGAAACAGGGCTCTAGAATTTAGATCCGTTTCAGTAGAGCTTCCATGGTTACCAACGAAGCTCCATCTCACATGAGATCATCTCTACACTCTGTTGAACAATGAGAATGTATGGATGATTAGTCTGAATGAGCTGCTCTTAGAGTGAACAAAAAAAAAGATTTAGATTTAAATAATGTTGGTTGTGGATGGATAGATGTGCCTTAGGCCAGCTATCCACTACATTTCTCTCAGGCAGATCCAGTAATTCTCTCAGCCCCAGCCAGTTTAGCTGGAGTGGGCGTTTTAGGTCACACACCCACATTGACATTTCTCTCGTTTCTCTCTCTCTTTCCCTCCCTCTATCTATCTATTTTTCACTCTCACTCATACTCTCTCTCTCATACATGTGAAATCTGATACTATTAGTCTTTTTGCTCTTCCACACACCCACATGGATATACTCTCACTCTCTGTCTCTCTCTCTCTCACATACACACTGATGGTCAAGTACACACACATTGTCTTTAGTGCTCATCCCCTCCTCCCCTTTTAAAGTCCACCCACCCACTTGACAGATCCATCTTGTTTTCTCTCTTTTCTTTCCCCCTCTCTCTTGCACACTGCACAGATGGAACACACACTCTCTCTCTCTCCCCTACTCACTTTCTCTCTCTCACACACACTCTGGCTCTCTCTCTCACACACAGACAGACACACACACACACACACACACACCACACACACACACACATTGTATGCTCAAACGAATAGGGTTTTTAGGTAAAGGTCCTTCAGCTGATGTGCTCTCATGCTGGTAGCTGTGTAGAGAAATGTGTGTGTGTGTGTGTGTGTGTGTGTGAATGAGCATGAGAGACAGAAACTGTAGACATAACTGGCCTGTCCTTTCCCCATGGATTCCCAGCCCTGTCATATCAATGTGCATGTGTACAGGTGTTTGTTGGAGCATGCTTTCTCAAATATTTATTGCACATTCTGTGGTGTGGGTGTCTAAATGTCTGTGGGTATTTGTATGGGGACATGTGCAAACGTGTGCATGTGTGACAGCGACTTTGTGTGTGTGTGTGTAAAGGAGAAACACATGGTGAGAGAGAGATACCTCATCTCAAATGTTTCTTCTTGGCTGGCTATCCTCAGGCACCCAAAGTAATTACATAACACTACAAACATGTACGCAATGTGAGGGATTCTGCACGTGGGTGTGTGTGTGTGTGTGTGTGTGTGTGTGTGTGTGTGTGTGTGTGTGTGTTTTCAAAGTGCAGACAGCTCACAGGTGTTGATGAAGCTGTTTAACCACTTTCACGTGAAGTAGGTTTTGTAGTGTGGATTCTTCTGTCAGTCAGAGCTTCAGTGAGACTGCCTGTCTCTAAGTCCGTCTGTCTTGAGTTCTTAGCTTCTCTCACCCTTGATGACCACCTCTCTCTCTCTCTTGGTCTTTGTCTCTTTTACAAACATACATACATGAACACACACATAAACAGACTCATCCTCTCTCTCACACACACAACACACAACACACACACACAAACACACACACACACACAGGATCCACTGATCCACTAGAGCAGTGTGCAGCTGTGAGCACTGCCACTAGTCTGTTACTATGGGCGTTTGGCTACAGTCTTGCTGTTCGTCTTTACGATGCCCCGTGGCATCATGACAGGTCGCCCCTTTATCTTACTGGCATTCATCTCTAATTTGGAAATGGGGTGGAAGAACTGGGCACGCTATTGATGCCATTCCGTAAAGGGCATGTCACTCTAAATGTGTTTATGTATATCTGTATGTGTGTGTCTCTCTTTTTTTTGTGTTTGTGTATATGTGTAGATGTGCAAACATGTCCTGTTTTGTTTTGAGTGGTGTCTAGATGTTTAACATGTGGTACCATTATGTGTGTATGTGTGTGGGTAATTTCAGTCTACAGTACTATTGCTATATCGTCATCTATCACAGTTCATAAATTCTGACCAAAGAGCTTCAGCTGTAAAGGTCAAACTGACAGTCAGCACTATCTCTGTGCTTCCTGTGTGTGTGTGTGTGTGTGTGTGTGTGTGTGTGTGTGTGTGTTGGCCCGCATGTATGGTTGTGGTGACAGAACCTGCATATCTATATTTGTTTAATTCTTTGTGTATATACTGCAGGCCTGGAAGAACTGGTCTATTGTTCACTTGCTGCTCTGACATCATATCCTAAGAATGTCAGATTGGTTAGAGAATGATTCTTACCGTAGTGTGTTTGAGGGTGCATGTGTAAATGTGTGTGTGTGTTTGTGTGTGTCACTGGCAGCAGAGAGGGAGTGAGAGTAGATGTATCTGTATCTAGTGTGTGTGTGTGTGTGTGTTTGCATGCATTTGTGTGCAAGCATGAATGTGTAAGTGTGTGTTTGGTGCATTTGTGTGTAAGGGGGTGTGTGTGTGTGTGTATGTGTTTGTGGACAACCATGTGAGAAATTCATGTGTTTCAGTGTTGTGTCTCTCTGTGTGTGCACATGCCTCACTGAGGTTTATGTGCACATTTCGGTGACGGTTGTGCTGTGCTGTTGTGCTGTGCTGTGTAGACTCAGAATAAACACCTAAAATACATGTGTGACCCACAGCCTTGCGGCATAAATGTGAGAGTTACCGTCAGTGCTCACTGTCTGTATCTTATCAACATCATCCCTACAATGCTTGACTTACTTGAATGACTTCAGCAGTCAGACATTTCAGACAGCAACAGATGTATCTGTGTCATTAGTAGGTGTGTTGCTCCTCGCTTATCAGATGGACCAGTTGAACTAAACTCTACTTTCTGTCTACAAGCATGATAAATAGTATTCAGCAGTGATTGGCTCGGGCTTCAGTCCTCCCGCAAACAACAGACTCCTCCATCTGTTCTCTTGGTAAACAAAACAGTGTCCAGTAAATGGCCCCCATACCTACACTGATGCCTACCACCTGGCAAAAAGCATCTCAACACGAGCACTCTATGGACAGATATGGATTAATGAAGTAATTAGTATTTAAGGTCTTCTCTCCTCTCTGTCATTTTTGTGACATATACCGGTGGATGTTTGGGAGATGTTGGCCTAGTTTTAGATTTGTTGTGGGGACCACAGATTTAGGTCTGTTATTGACCGTAACTCCTAACACTGAATTCTGCAGTTCTTGTCTGTGACACACAATCGTCCTTCAGCAGGGAAGTGAAACCAATGTGATTAGAATGTTGTAGAGGAATGGATGCGCGCTTGCTGATGGTGGATGCGTGCACACACACACACACACACACACACACACACACACACACACATATTGACAGACACACACGTTTGTCATGGCCGGACAGTGTTCCATCAGTCTAGACAACTGTTCCATTAGTCTGGAGACTGTTCCATCAGTTTCACGACAGAAGCACAATCAAACCTTTTACTCAGACCAGCAGCCTCACACATATGGTGTGTGTGTGTGTGTGCGGGCATGTGCAAGAGAGAGAGGGAGTGTGTGTATGTGTGTTTGTACAAGCAAGTAAGCTAACAACCATGAGTGCTAGCATCTGTTACCAACACACCTCTGAAGGCACTATGGAGTGAAGCAATCACTGAATCCCTGAGTATCTCCATACTTCTAGACCAACATCACAGCTTAATGATAGAGGGGTGGCTAGTTGCAAGTGGCTAAGGAGGTTATATAGCTACTAGCCTGATACTATTTCAGTGCATCAGCACCATTACATCAACAGAGGCTACAGAGCATCATTTTAAGCTGACCAGTCACTTAAAGAATTGTCCTTGCCTCTGCTTGACTGGATTTCTGAGTCATGTTTAGCCACAGGTATGGATGGTGATTAGTACCTAATAAAAGTTGTTAGTCTTTATACATGCTACTTAACCCTTAACTCATGTAACGAGGGAGCATGCAAAGGTTCATGATGTCAGTTTGTGCAGGGTTACTTTTTCTGTATATGATGCAATGATGCAGAGTGCAATGTAAGTGTGTGTGTGTGTGCGTGTGTGTGTGTGTGTGAACCCACACTTGTCTGTGCAGAGCCCTAGGTGGTGTGTGTGTGGTGTGTGTGTGTGTGTGTGTGTGAACCCACACTTGTATGTGCAGAACCCCAGGTGGTGTGTGTGTGTGTGTGTGTGTGACTGGCAGCTGGGCAGTGAGCCTGTGAGAGGGGAGGCTATTGTGTCTCTGCAGGACATCTGTTCCATTCAACAAAAACCTCCATCTCACCCCCCCCCCCTCTACTCTCTCTACCCCCTCTACCCCTTCCCTTTCACCATCTTCTCTTCTCTCATCTCCTCTTCTCTCATCTTCCCCTCTAACCCTCTTACTCTCCATTAGTGCCCCCCATCTTACTTCCCTTTCTTTCTCCTTTCTTCTTTGCTTTTTGTGAGACATTTCTGTGATGAAGACATCGATCCATAAGAATGAGTAGGATGCAGTGTCATAGGGTATATAAACTGTCTAGAGTAACATACACACACACACACACACACACACACACACACACACACACACACACACACACACACACACACACACACAGATAATGCCACTGTGTAGGTGTATGACATATAAGTTTTACAATGGTGAACGGATGTAGATAACAGCCAAGAAAACATGATGTATTCTCAGTTAGGTGCATTCACATGTCTCCCATGTGTGTGTTTGCCATAGACCTTGTGCATGTGTTTCCACAGGCAGAAAATGGTGTGTTGCTCAGAACACTTAAGTGACATAATTGCTCCTACTAATGCCACACCACCCTCCCCCCAGGAGACACACACACACTAACCACACACCACACACATTCACCACACACACACACACACACACACACACACACACACCTTCCCCACCAGCAGCAGCTGGGACCCATCTGATCAGCTGCTCCCTCCCCACCATCTCTATCACACACACACACACACACACACACACACACACACACACACACACACACACACACACACACACACACTTTGTCTAGCCCACTCCCACCTCCCCCTGATGTCATTAACGTAACCTACAGCCGTTCACCAGAGGCCTACTGGTGACTCTGTCCCTGTCTGTTTCTCTGTTTCTCTGTCTGTCTGTCTGTCTGTCTGTCTGTCTGTCTGTCTCTCTCCCCTGTCTGTCTGTATATCTCTTTACTGCTCTTATTTGTATGTAAGCATACTGACTGTCTGTCTGTCTCTGTCTTTTGTGTGCCTTATATCTGTCTATGTCTTTTGCTTCAGACACCAAACACACACACACACACGCACCCACACACACACACACACACACACACACACACACACAGTTGTGAGGTGAAAAGTCAGTGATTAATTCACTGCTGTAATGAAACACTACTGTGAGTTTATCTTAAATGAAGTCATCCATCATCAAGTCACACCCTGCTACTCCACTAGACATTGCCCCCTACTGGTAGAAGTATGTCATTGTCCCCACCACTTGTCCCCAAAATACCTTCTTCAATGCATTACCTGAACTAACACAATATACAGTACATTGTAGACATATCAGTGAATATAGCATACTACTCCTACAATATACTGTGCATTACTGTAGTACATATAGATTGATATCCTCTACTACTCCTCTACTACTCTATTTCACAGTTTGCACTGCTGTGTGTATGTCCTCAGTACTTAGGCTATAGCTAAGTCTAGGTTACTACACTGGAACAGATTGTTTCTGTTAGCTTAGCTTAGTAGTGTAATACATTAACTAGCATTGCTGCATTTCCCCTAATTCTTTGGCATACATCGTACCGTACAATACTGTCACATGGTCGGTAATACTTTTGTAACCTCAATATACGCTGAGAGAGAGAGAGAGAAAGAGAGAGAGAGAGAGAGAAAGAAAGAGAGAGAGAGTGAGAATGAGAATGAGAACACTAGTAAAATCAAAACATGCTATTCTATGCCCTGCAGTACCATATGTTCTTTTGGGTTAAAAGTGAGTGACGCAAACACTCTTTGTCCCTCTCTGCTATTTCATTCATTCGCTCTCTTCTCAACTACTGTTACTACTACAACTTCTGAACTACCTTCTCTTTCTTTCTTCCTTTCTTTTTTCCTGCTTATTTTCTGTAATCTCTCATCTGTGTACATTTGTGGTGAACGTGTGTGTGTGTTTATGTCTGTGTATGTGTTTATGTGTGAGTGTGTGTTTAAGTGAGTGTGTGCTTCTCTCTCTCTCTCTCTCTGTGTGTGTGTGTGTGTGTGTGTGTGTGTTTGTGTCCACATGCCAGTGTATGTTTTTGTAATTCCAGAGCTCCTAAAAGCCATAGTTATCCAAGATGATGGGGGAGGAGTAACTGAAGGAATGAATGACAGTGTGTGTGTGTGTGTGTGTGTGTGTGTGTGTGTGTGTGTGTGTGTGTGTGTGTGTGCGTGTGCAGAAACACTGGAATGAATGAATGGGTACTCTATATACCTTTACTTTTCGGTGTTTCACTCCCCCTCATTTCCTTCCTCCAAATTACACCCCCCCCCTCTCCCTCGCTTTCTCTCTCTCTTACTGTCACTCTCTCATTCCCCTGCCTCTCTCTCTGTCACTCACTCACTCATTCACTCTCTCTCTCCCTCTCAGTCTATCGCTCTCCCCTCCTTTTTCTCTCAGGAAGTTTGCTCAATGTCAAAATTCGAATTCCTCTCCTACCTGCCTGAACAGAGAGCACTGGGGTGCCTTGGGCAAGAGAGAGAGAAAGAAAGAGAGAGAAAGAGGAGAAGGAGGGAGGAGAGAAAGACAGAGAATGAATGACAGACCATAGAAAGTAGAGTGTGACCAAGAACTAAAACGATTCCAAGCCGTTTCAAAAAGAGACTAGGAGACCTGGAGAGAAAGAGAGAGCGCTAAGAGAGAGAGAAACGAAGTGAAGTGAAGTGAAGGAGGCTGGAAAAAAGGAGAAGAAATAGAAGACGGAGAAGTAGTAAGAGGAAGAGGGAGGAGGACCTGAGGGCTGAGAGAGCGAGAGAGACGGAGCGGGAGAGCGAGTGAAAGAGTGAACGGGAGAGCTGGCGAGTTGGCGAGAGGTTTGGCGAGAGCTGTCGGCTGTGCAAGGCTGTGTTAGTGAGACCGAGAGCGAGAGCAAGAGTGTGGCTTGGGTGGGGCTGCCTTGGCCGTGGCCAGTGCTGGAATGGATGCAATCTTACAGGAGAAGCTCGCCGAGAAACTCCTCTGCCCTCGAGCACGGAGCTCCAGACAGAAGGTACAGCACAACACAGAGAGAGACTGAGAGAGAGGGACAGAGAGAGGGAGAGAGAGAAGAAAAGATGGGGAGAGAAAAGAGTGAATGAGACAGAGTGAAAGAAAGGGAAGGAGCAGAGAGAAAGATGAGCAGAGAAGGAAAGGGGCAAAGAAAAAGATGTAAGAGAGGGGGAAAGAGAGAAAATGGAAAAAGAGGAAAGAATTGGGTAGAGGAATTCTCTCATTCTCTCTCTTGGTTTTTCTTTCTCTTTGAGATTATAATTTTCACACACCATCTTTCTTGCAAACTGGCCATTTGAATTTGGGCCAGGTTTCCAGATTTCCTCTTTTTTTCCCTCCTCCCTCTCTGATGACTGCTCCCTTGTTTTAACAAGCGACTAACCCTCTCTCCATCTGTGTGTGTGTGTGTGTGTGTGTGTGTGTGTGTGCACACTCACGCTTTATTTCTGTCTTTCTGTTCAGTCTCAGAGGGTAGCGGAACTTCTGAGGGTTTCAGGCTTTTGTGTCTCAAGTGGGAGACGGAAATGTGCATGACAACTTCTGAGCTCTGTTGGCAATGCCCCTGTGTGTGTGTGTGTATGTGTGTGTGTGTGTATGTGTATGTATGTCAGTGTGCATCTATGAGA
Organism: Tenualosa ilisha; assembly: GCA_015244755.2. NCBI lineage: Eukaryota > Metazoa > Chordata > Actinopteri > Clupeiformes > Clupeidae > Tenualosa > Tenualosa ilisha. The sequence goes on from PYXC01000496.1 coordinate 277,716, forward strand.
GTTTGTGAAAAGGCTCATTGACTTGCCCTCTAGTCGTCTGGACACAAACCTCCTGTCCCGTCTGTTGGACTGGTTTGACTGTGGAATGAAGCCAGTGCTACTCACTCACTTGCTCTCTCTCTCTTTGACATACACACACACACACACACATTCTCACATACGCACACATTCAGAGAGACACACACACACACACACACAGTGGTTCTGATTGCTCCTAGGCCTCACCTTGCTGTTGTAATCTCAAGTTTATGCTGCCGTCAGCATGCTGTGTCTGGCAGTGTGATTTCACAATGTAATTTTCCTTCTCTGAATCATGTTACTGTTGAGACACAAGCATGCATAATACAGTCATATGTAAGTCATTCCTCCCTCTCTCCCCCTCTCTCTCTCTATCCCTCTGTTTTAGGATCGGCAGTATGTGGGTTTTGCCACGCTCCCTAATCAAGTCCACAGAAAGTCTGTGAAGAAGGGCTTTGACTTTACACTCATGGTGGCTGGTGAGTGAAACACAGCTACACACACACACACACACACCATACCCCTCTCTCTCTCTCTCTCTCTCTCTCTCTCTCTCTCTCAGACACAAATACAAACAAATACAGACACACACCAATGTAGATATACACACATACAATAACTCAGAGCCTCATGCGTACTGTACTTGTGCATGCACACACACTCTCAGCAGAGAGCATTTCACTTTCTCTCAAACACGTACATATGTGCAAACACACACACACACACACACACACACACACACACACACACACAGAGTGGCTACTGAGGTTGACTTTGAGGCCAGTATGAAATGTGAGGGCTGCATTCAGGCACCCAAACCCCAGTGTACTATAGTGTGTGTGTGTGGTGTGTGTGTGTGTGTGTGTGTGTGTGTGTGTGTGTGTGTGTGTGTGTGTGTGTGTGTGACGTGAAAGTAGCTCATAATCCAAAATAAACGTCGACTTTGGAAGGTGATGCAAGCTTTGCCTCATTTGGGAATGAAAGGCATGTTGAGACGTTGAGACTGCTCATTGGCTCCTTTTCAGTAGCAAAGAGTTTATGGTTACAGTTTTATAATTGATCTGATTTTGTACTCATATTCAGTTGTTCATGTGTTATCGTTACATTGTTGTTTGTTATTGTTGATATTGTTATTATTGTTATTGTTATTTAATGTGTAGGTGAGTCTGGGCTTGGGAAGTCCACCCTGGTGAACAGCCTGTTTCTCACAGACCTCTACAAGGACAGGAAACTACTGAATGCAGAGGGTGAGAATGCTACCACCACCACCGCCATCGACACGCGTCTCCATGGCAACCACGACTGACAGCTTCTCTTGCCTCATCACCATGACAACAGACTCACAAAGCTACGCCTATTATGTTGGCATGACAATAGCTATTTAACACGCCTCTCATGCTATAGTCCCCTAAATGTAAAAAAAAAAAAAGAACGTTTGAAGATTTATTTGAGGTTTTTGAGACTCAATTAGCTCTGGTTTCTGGAAAACAGACACCCGTAACACAGCAGACCACAGTGGGGCTCAAAAGGATGATGGTAAAATATGCAGGACGGGCTAAATTCCTATGTGTCAAATGAAGTGCGCAGGACATTGAATATATGTATCATATGAAATATATGCATAACAATGTGGACTTCTAGACTGTCTGCATGTGCATTCTCCCCAATGTAACCCTGCATTTGCGTTGCGAGGGAGCATTTTCCACACATATCTGACATATTATTCCCCTGTGAACTCTTTTCCAACGGCTTTTCCAACACTTTTGCAGCTGATCCTGTTGCATCATAGTTTCCAGCAGAGGAGGAGAGGGATTAAGATGAACCCACTCCTCAGGCAGTGCAAGAGAAAGACAGAAAGAGAGAGAGAGAAAGAGAGACAGAAAGAGAGAGAGAGAGAGAAATAGAGAGAGAAAGAGAGACAAAAAGAGAGAGAGAGAGAGACAGAAAGAGAGAGAGAGAGAGAGGTCATTGAGCTGTGATGTTGGAGCTTGTAGTTAGACGTGGAGTTTTTAACGTGAATGTAGGGGATAGACTGGATGGACAGGTCAGCCATTATTTAATGAGAGGGACTCAGGCTATTGTTGTGTTGATACACTGAATGATATGTGTGGGTGTGGGTGTGTGTGTGTGTGTGTGTGCGTGTATGTGTATGTGTGTGTGTTTTTCTGTGTGCATGTGTGTGTTGGTAAACCCCAGTGTGGCTGATCTGACTTAGTTATCATTATTTGCGTGTGACTGTGTGTGTATGTGTGTGTGTGTGTGTTTCTGTGTGCATGTGTGTGTTGGTAAACCCCAATGTGGTTGATCTGATGTAGTTATCATTATTTGCGTGTGACTGTGTGTGTGTGTGTGTGTGTGTGTGTGTGTGTGTGTGTGTGTGTGTGCGCAGAACGCATCAGCCAAACAGTAGAGATCACCAAACACACAGTGGACATCGAGGAGAAAGGTGTGAAGCTCAAGCTCACTATCGTGGACACGCCCGGTTTCGGTGATGCCGTCAACAACAACGAATGGTGAGAGCATTAACTCAGCTGGGGAGAGTCTCCCTAAACCATCTTTGCTAACTAGTTATCAACTTAGTTGGTCGGCAAATGGGATATTATTTATATTTCATTCAACAAAGTTGCTAACAAAGTTGTTAGCTAAGTTTCAGACCCCTGATTTTTAGATGATCATCAGAAATCATCAGATCAGAAATGGGTTTGCTAAATATGTTTCCACAAACAGGAAATCTGAGCCTGTCTTTGAACTGATCATGTTGACCATGTTGCTGATCCTTGAACTGGTTGATGTGACATATTTGACTGGTCCTTGTACCTTGTAGATGATGGTTGAATTGGTTATTTGGGTTATTTTTTGGGTTATATTTCCTTGGGTTAGTCTTCAGCTGATGCCTCTTGATGATACTTCATTCCGTACCGATTTTTGCATCAGTTAAAAAGAATAAAATTAAGTTTTTATTTGTTTGCACGTACATGTTTGTCTATGAATGAGGTCTTGCTGTAGTAGTGATTTTCCTGCATTATGTAATCCCCACCAGTGGCCCTTCACAGTAGCATCATAGTCTAGCATCTGAACTTTAAAGCTGATTTAGTTTCGCTCTGCCCACAGATTAAAATTAAATTAGGTCAAATGTTGTTTAATTTGAATCAGAGATCACAGTGAAAAGGCTGACATAGATACAGACAAATGAATGTACTTCAAACGAGACAGATTTAAAATTGTCAAATGCAAATGCATTTAAGCTGGTTATAAGACGTATTAAACAGACTACTTATCCCACAGCTGTGGAGCACTGCTGTCATCTTGTGTTTGGTAGTTTTTTGCTAGTCGTGCTCTTTACTTATTCAGCGTTTATCCAAAATTTACATTTATCCAAAAACTGTACATGGTGCAGATTATAAACCTCTCTCCCTCTCTCTCTGTGTGTGTGTGTGTGTGTGTGTGTGTGTGGATGGGACACAGCTGGAAGCCCATCACAGACTACATTGATCAGCAGTTTGAGCAGTACTTCAGAGATGAGAGTGGGCTGAACAGAAAGAACATTCTAGATAACCGTGTACACTGCTGTCTATACTTCATACCACCATTTGGTCATGGGTAAGGAGACACACACACACACATATTCATTAATGGCACAAACCTCTTGGTATCTGTCTCTTATTATACACATTGCTCTTGCTCTCTCACTCTCCCTTATACAGCCAGGGGTTACCAGAGGCTGCGATTAGTTCACTCTTAGTCCTTTTTGGTTCAGTTTTAAAAACTCAATGTAAATTAAAAGTCCAGATATTCTATAACATAATGAAGTAATGAATAAATTTACTGAAATATATTTATATAATTTTTTAACCTTCTAAATCTATTTTCAGAAAAATATGCAAAAATTCAGTTGTTTTATTATAATTTCCAAGTAATCTCTATGTGAATGTTATTATCAAGTAAAAACAAATCAAGGCAAAATAATCCAGTTGGAGTTGGACTGATAATAAAATTGTATAAATTCATGGCAAAAGGACTTAGAGGGTTTCGCATCTGAACTCTTCAACTCCAGTTGGGTTGTTTTGGTTTTATTTTTACTCAAAAATAACATCCAGACTGCAGTTTGATGAGTGTATGGATCAAGAGAGATTGATTAATCACTCCTGTCCTGTCTTGTCCTGCCCCATCCTATGCAGGCTGAGGCCAATCGATGTGGAGTTTATGAAGGCCCTTCATGAAAAAGTGAACATCATCCCCCTCATCGCCAAGGCTGATTGCCTCACCCCAAATGAAATTAAGAAACTCAAGGACAGGGTAAGACTTGTCTCTTTAAAGATCAGAGTCTACGCATGTGTGTGTATGTGTGAATGTGTGTGAGCAAGGAGATGTATGCAGGTAGTCTATACTGTATATGTGTATATGTATTGGTGAGTGATTTTATGTGCGCGTGTGTGAGTGAATGCTTTTGTGTGCACATAAACTGTGTGCACCACTTGGCAAATAGTTTGAGTGTGTGTGTGTGTGTGTGTGTGTGTGTGTGTGTGTGTGTGTGTTTGTGTTAGTTATCATGCCAGCTGTTTTCTGTACATGTTTCTGCAAGTTTATTGGAGCAGGAATTGTAATAAAGGGCCTTTGAGAAGCACAGTCCACAGTTATCAACACATAGGCTACTGGAGATTTTAATGTACCATCATTGGAATGAGAAACAGATGCTTACCTATGGTAGCTAGCTGCTGAAGACATGTATGCATTCTTCATGACACACAGTGTTTCAGGGTACTGACT
>PYXC01000496.1:287500-412500 GCA_015244755.2 Tenualosa ilisha
CATTCGGAGTCATATCTTGAATCCGCCTATGGTACATTGTTTTGTAAAGCGGTCTGTTTTTAGCTGGGCTGTTCTGTTGTGGGGTTGATTGCCCCCCATGTACAACTGTAGGTCTGTGTGTGTGTGCGTGGATGATGGTGTGTGTGCATATGTGTATGTGTGTGTGTGTGTGTGTGTGTGTGTATCTTTGTATTGATGACTTGAGTCATAGCTTTTTACAGTGCTAGCACTAAGTGAATGTACAAGTTCCAGGTTAACTTAACTATTAAAGTACTTGATTCAGATTTGACTCCAGTGTCTCTTTGCTGGTTGCACGTGTCACAGCTAGAACGGCACTGGACTCGTGCCTGCACTTTTATTACACTATTGCACTTTCAACTTAAAATAGTGCAGTTTTTATGTTAGCAATATGCACTCTTTGTTAGTTTCTTTCATTATTGTAGCTTGTATGTTATCCTCTTTTGTAAGTCGCTTTGGATAAAAGCGTCTGCTAAATGCATAAATGTAATGTAATGTAAATGGCATGTGGTTGATTATCATGTACTACTGGATTACTTATTGATCAGTAATCTACTAATATGACATAGTATACAGCGGATTTTTTTTAGGACTGAGTATTTTTTTGTTCCCAGCACCACCACACAAAAGAGCAAATCAAACCAAGTCAAATGTATTTAGGAAAACATGCCACATTACAATGATACTGATTTAACACAAACTAAATTTCACTGAGAGAATTTTATAAATTCCCTTTTGGAAAAATATAGTGTTGCAAAGATTTACTAAGGGGAATTCTAATTGTGACCATCATCAAAAAAAAGACATAAATCTAAAAAAGAGGAACAGCAGAGAAACAGAGAGACAGATACCGGCCTCCAGAGACATGAGGCTTGAGTCTGTTGTTTTTTTGCAGGATCAAAGGTTCTCAGGCCTAGCAGCAAGATAATTTCATGTGGATGATGTGATGTGTGCAGCTAATGTATCTGACTGTGTCTGAGTCACAGTAGCTGCACTGATGATCTAGCATCTGACCCAAATCCAAACCAAGGGTGGAGTGTGTAAGCGTGAGTGAATGTGGTCTGGGCTCTGTACAAGAAGGCCAATCATGTCAGAGATACTGTAGAACACACACAATTCTATTTGGCTTCCCAGATAATATCCAATGTCTATCAGAACTGGCCCGCTGGTATTTCGCATGCACCGTTAATACTGCAAGTACCACAATGCACTGCGTCAATTGAGGTACACAATAGAGTATGCTTTCAATGCTATTCTAAATAAATCTTATTGCAATAATTAGGGACGCACCGATCTATTAAGTTTTAATGAACAACCTGCAAATATTTATTAGATTAGATTAGATTCAACTTTATTGTCATTACACATGTATAAATACAGGTAACGAAATGCAGTTTGGCATCTAATCAGAAGTGCAAAGAGCAGCAAGTGCAGTATATACAGTATGCAGTATGTACAGCAGTAAAGAGCAGATTATATACAGATAAGAGTAGTAATAATAAATAGTCAGAAGAGCAATATACATGTTAGGTGAAGAGATAGTAGGGTAATATACAGATGTGCTATAGAGATTCAATGTAAGGGCAATATACAGATGTGCTATAGAGATAGTTATATACAGATGTATTAAGTATATACAGATGTGCTATAGAGACAGTTATGTACAGATGTATTAAGTATATACAGATGTACAGATGTATTAAGTATAAGTAATTTAACCTGAATGGTGAGCTGAACTCATGTTGAGTCTGCTTGTCAGTAATGTAGCAGCCTAAGGTTACTCACCAAAAGGATAACAAAAATTGCACACCGAATTTCTCCCTTAAATAGGCTACATTTATTTATTTATTATTAGTTATAGAGTATTCATCAGGGCCTATTTTCTGACATTCTCTCTATATGCCCTTTTTGGAACCCACTGCCTTTCCTCTCCTGTCTCCTCTGGATAGGCCTACTTTGTTCTCTCTTTCTAGTTTATTTTTAAATATATATCACTACAGCCTAAATAAGTCAATGATTTGGTATTATTAAGCCTTTATATTTAGGGTCAAGCATACGAAACATGCTAGCAGATATGTCCATCATGCATGTAGGACAGGGCTATTCAATTAGAAATTAATTGCGACATATTTTAAAACCATGGACCAAAGCTGGGCCACAAATTTTCTGGGCCATATATTTTCTGATTTTCTTTGAATACTGACTTTTTTTGATTGATAGTAACTTACTGTATGTGTGAATACTTATTAATGTGAATAATTAAATTAATTGCCTGCTTGTCTAGTTTCATTGAATATATTTACCTCTGTCCTAGGAGATTTACCTTTACCACAGTTTCAGAAAGAGCATGAAGCAAAATCGCATCACCAGCGATAAAATGTGCTATTTTTTATAATACGTTGAAAGATGTCAATTCAGACTCACACAGGAAAATATACTGAATATCCAAAAGGTAAATCTAATTTATAGAAAACAATACTTGGTGGATGATTTGGTTCCTTCTATGTTACTACTTACTTAAGCAGTAGAAAATTAAGGCCTTTAAAAGTTTATCCTCTCCTAGCAGTAAACCTGTGAGTTCAGTCGTCAGTGTCAGTAGCTGTTTAGGCTATTAAACGCAATTCGAACTTGGAGCGCTAGTGGATTAAATAGGCAGCATGTTGATGCGGAGGTCGCATTTTTAAACTATGCCTATATTAAAGTCAGGAATATTGTTCAATGCAGACCTCTCATCTAATAATTACAATAGTTAATTTGAAAAGCAATTGTCTGGAGAATCAGCTGGATCACAAGAGGGTGGTCTCTGGACCGCCAATTGAATAGGCCAGGTGTAATGTGTTAAGTGTGTTCTGTGAACCTCTGGAACCTTCAGATGTTTGTGATGTAAAAGCTTCTGTGTTGAAATCTGTTTTTCTTCCACTTTAATTTTTTTCAGTTTGCAGTAAGATGACTGTATATTGACTGTATACTGAAGGCTGATATTGTCTTCTTGGTTGAGGGTTCTGGGAGTATTGGATTTCGAAACTTCCTCTGTGTCCAAAGTTTGGTAGACAGTTTTGACGTGACTCCTGATCGTGTTCGCATGGCACAGTACACCATCTAACAGAGTTCAGTCTCAACACCTGTAACTAAACTACAGATCCTCAAGCACATTGACAAGGTATTACCCATTGGTGGAGGTACAAATACTGGCAGGGACTGGACTTAAAAGAATCACTTTTTGGAAAGTGCAGGAAGAAAAGCACAGGAAAAAAACGTGCCCCAGATTGCTGTTGTCATCACAAATGGCCAATCGGATGACAACGTTGAGCCCTACGCAAAAAAGCTGAAAAATCAGGGATTCACCCTTTATGCCATCGGTGTCAAAAATGCAGACCAAAAGGAGCTGAAACTGATTGCCAGTGAGCCTCATGACCAGCATGCATCTCTGACTTCAGTGCTCTCCGGGCATCTCTCAAAAGATTGCCCAGGAGCTGTGCACCGATGCAGAGAAAAACGAACGCCATTCTACTCAGTAAGTGAACTACACAGGTTTCAGAATCTTACCTCTACGAATAGGCTTGAGAAACACAAAACTTGCTGTTGCGGTAAATCACAAAAACAAAGACTCAACAACACAACACACACACAGGAAATACAACAGAAAATAAACTTTTATTACATAAAGACAAAACGGTGTGACAAATATTCACATAGAGTGCTTAGCTTGTTAGATTCTCATAATTAAGCAGGTTTCCATTCACTCATTCAAGTACTGTAATGTGCATTTATGGAAAATTGGCAAAAGAAAATGCAGATGTGTGTCTCCGTCCACTTTTATGGAAATTTAAATTTAATTGTTCAAGGGAAGAGCTCTAACCAGCTATGCAATATATGGTTTTCATCAAATATTGGCATTTTTAAATGTTCATGGCATAGAGGTTCACAGCAAGTTGGCACCCCCTGGTGGTGAAAATTAATGGTGACAGGAGTGTTTCATACAATTAACAAAAGGAAGCGCAAAGAAGGACTTTGAGCTATGTTTTTTTTTTTTTTTTTCTACATGAATGGACAAAGTTGGAAACGTGGACCTCAACATTATAGTGTTTTGTCTTGTCAAACAAGAATATTCAAGTTTGCTCTGATTCCCCATAGTTTCAGGCCTGCATTTCCAAACATTTTTACCTCAAATCTGCACTGTGCCTGCTGCACTGACACAATATTGCGTCATATAGCATATATGTGCTCTATACATCCTGGCAATTATGTCTGTGTACAGTAACTCTGATGTAGATATCAGTCGCAGGCATTATGTAGTCTGTTCAACCAATCTGTATGAACCTTAATCTCAAAAAAAGGATTGCATCTAGATATGCGGTAAATGATAGATGTTGCAAAAAATAATGAGATACATTACAGTAAGCACATGACAAAATAAGATGGGATACACTACGGTATATAGTGACAATACCAACAATGAAGTTGTTTACCCATGCCATACCATCAGTCCTATTGTTAGCGTAATCAAATTTGACCTGAATAGTTTCTAAATGGATTACATATTTTATGGCATTAAGAAGGTTCCTCTCAAATCAGATTCACAAACTAGGAAAGTATAGCTGTATCCAGATGCATCATGTTGCTTTTAACCTTTTCTGCAGCCTGTGCTTTCTTAATAGATGGTGGTGGGATGCCATGTCAAGATAGAAATGCTGTCCAGATTGGAGACTACTGTGCATTCGTCACACCTTGCCAAGGTCAAAGCCTGCGTAGTCATATGAAGCAAACCTATTACTAGCGATACACTATGCTTGTAGTTAAATTAATAACGGAGGTAGCACTCTGATTTTGCAAAATGTCTTTAGTTATGGGGTGAATGGGGGCAAACTACATAGGAATGCTTTTCTTTCTTTCTTTTTTACTTTCTTTCTCATTCAATCGTGATCTGATTCTGATTCTTATTGTTACCCCCATGACCCATCTCACTCCTTTGAGTTTGACACCATGTCTGGCCGCTGCTACATTGTCCAGCCATAATTCCTGATAACCACCTATGGACTGACTACCATGTAATGTAAAGTGGGATAATACTCTGGAACTATTATGAACCTTAGCTAAAATCATAGGCAACTTGTAGTTTGTCATGATTACAACTGATTGTAATTTTCCTGCATGACCCCTGGCAGTTGGCCAAGGTTTCTCCCTAGAATAACTAAACATAAGGGAGTTTTTCCTTGCCCCTGTTGCTCTTGGGTTCTCCTTCTGTGAAGCGCCACGAGACAATACTATTGTAAAAGGTGCTCTATAGATAAAACTGAATTGAATTGAATATATAGATATAAAACAGTGTTTAAGAAAATGTGGTTACACAAGTATATTCATATATGCTCTTTGTCATTTTAAATTGGCATACAGTGTCCTGCAGTGCATAAATGTGGCTTTATATAGGATGTGGAAATTACTTATTTAAAAAATGCTATGTGATCATGTACATTGTGATGTTTAATCACAAGTATGATTGTCTTTTCAAAAGCTACAATAAACATATCTTGTCATGCATAACACTTCTGTTTTAATCTTGTGATTGTCTTAATAGTTTATGCAGAGGTGTAAACAATTAAAAAAAAAATTAAGACCAATTTACATTTATATTTAGCAAATGCCTTTACCCAAAGCAAATTAGTCAACTATCAATTAGTCCAGGGACAGTCTCCCCTCAAGCACCCTGGGGTTAAGTGCCTTGCTCAGGGCCACATCAGTGGCAGTCAGGTTTTGAACTCTCAATTTTCCAGGCTACCAGCATGCTACCAGGTTATTTAACCACTCTGCTACCAACACCTACTTTCTCTTGCAGTAAATGTGAGCTGTTATATATTTTATTTTGCTTTGCTTGCGTTAATAATGTAACAGCTGCTTGAGTCTTGAATCTGTTGTTTTCTACAGAGTTAAAGATTCTCAGGCCTAGCAGCTACATAATTACATGTAGATGACATGTGAGATGTGTGGACCTGGTGGCCTGTACCTGGCTCTATCTGAGTCACAGCAGCTGCACTGATGATCCGATACCTAACCCAAATCCAAACCCAGGGTAGAGTATGTCAGCGAATGTGGTCTGGATTTTGTACAGGAGGGTCATTGTGTCAGAGATGCTGTAGAAGGCCAGAGTTCCTCCCTTGTGATCCACATACACTCCTATTTTAGAGGTGGCCACTAGAGGGAGTTTAATCTCTATGTTATTGTGTCTGAAATATGAGCTGGATCTGGAGAGGATCAGACTCCAAGACAAATCATTACGTCCAAACTTTCCCGCATTCCCCACTCCTTTTCTCTGGATGTTTCTATACAACACTGCTAAATTAACCTCCCCATGCCACTCCACCTCCCAATAGCAGCGTCCAGACACACCCTCTCTACACAGCACCTGATAACAACACCCATCAAATCTCTCTGGATGATCAGGATATGGCTGGGCCTTTGGTCTCCTCTCTACTCTTCTGTTCCCCTCAGACAGATGGAGTTCTCTGTGTGTTGTGTTTGGATCCAATCTGAAGTGACAGGAATCTGATGATGTATAAAAGAGGAAAACAATGTCTCAGGAAGGTTTCACAGATTGATTAAATGACCACTCAAATGTCCATGTAGACCTGCTTAAATTTGTGTTAAAAATCTTTTAAGATGCATGCTTTATGACTAAATACAGGGGTAATGTAATGTCCTTGTAGTGTACTATTGTATGTCGGTGTACATATAACATGTACAAGGCCTATTTTTGCAGCCAAATTTGATAAATTGGTACGCTAACACTTCCAGATGTTTCATCCATCAAAGTTCATGTTTCAAATGAGGGCCAAACTACTGACTAAACATTTTGCTATTGAGAGACTTGTCAACTGGAATAACGTGTGAAATGTGTGTCAAACTCACATTGTAGTAATTCATCTCTTGTTGTGGGTTCACATGGCAAAATAATCTGGACTTTAGTCACTATGAGGATAGACAGAATCAGTCAGCAACACTAATGTCAACAGGAATCTTTTGTTAACTAACAAAGGACTTTGAGCTGTACACTGGACTATTCTACTACTGAAGCTTTGCAATGAAAATTGTATTGTTTGAGATATGAAAAGTACTCTGTAAAATCTGGTCAGAATATGAACAACCTGCAGCAGAGATCTTCATAAATTCCTTCTCACAAAAGTCCCTGAGCTGCCCCTTTATTGAGGAGACAGATTTCTTCACAGCATCAAAAAAGAAGCTTTGGTTGATATAGCTCTTGGATAAGTCTTTAGACTCAGTTACATTAATGACTGACTGGAAGTTCTACACATATTGAAGAGGGAGAGAGAGAGAGAGAGAGGGAGAGAGGGAGAGGGGGAGGGGGAGGGAGAGAGAGAGAGAGTGAGTAAGATACAGTTGATAACTCCTGACTCTCAAACATTTCAGTTAAGTTAAAAAAAAGAAGCTAACAATAACTACAGTGAATAAGGGAATCTAAAGTTTGACATTATGTTCTGTAGGTAACTATCAGTATGTGAGTGCAGACCATACTTGGTGCCAAGCATATTATCCTTTACATAATATCTGTTTGCAATAATTTTGACGAAAATGTATTGAAACTGTTATTGTGATCAAATCATTTTATTATTCTCTAAAAGGTAAGAAAGGGGACCTAACTGGAAATGTATGACATTCTCTATAATTCAATGACAAACATTATGCTATTGACAATTTACGTCACTAAAATGTCCAAACAATCCATGAACAGGTACCTTGAGGAAATAGATGTGATCCTCTGTGTGTGAAAGCTGCTCCAGCTCAGCATCTCCTCTCTTCAACTCAGCAATCTCCTGCTCCAGTCGCTTCAGGAGTCCTTCAGCCCGACTCATCTCAGCCTTCTCCTGAGCTCTGATCTGCTCTGTCACCTCAAAGCGCCTTCTCTCAATGGAGCGGATCATCTCAGTAAAGATCCTCTCACTGTCTTCCACTGCAGTCTGTGCAGAGCTCTGATAGGAGACACACAAAGAGGAAGGCTCATGTACCTTCACCTAATCTCTCTAAAATGATCGCCTAATTCTCCCAAATTTTCTACACAGTCTGTTACCCACAGTGTGGCACAGACAAACATAACAGCATAACAGACATCTCTCTGACTGACTAGAAGAGTCCTGACAAGGAGTAGGCATTGAGAACCGGGAAATAAGTGGAACTGAGTATCGAATGCTTCAAGTCATTGGAATCGTGTCCCTCTGACATTATCAATTCCTCTTATAGGCATGTTTTTCAGACCATAGACAATGTGTCTTTCTAAATACAAAATTGTAACAGGCAACACAGTTCTACATAGAGTCCCTCATTCTAATAAGCTGCTATGTGTCATTTTAGTAGTATAGGCCAGAGTTTCTCAAATTTTATCACACCAGGGACCCCTTATAGAGCTGAAAATTTTCTAAGGACCCCTCATAATCACAACACAAATTTAACCATACAGGCTTATATCCATTTGTTCTATTAGACTCTAGATGCTACGTTATTCACAGACCCCCTGGCAATGCCCTGGGGACCCCAGTTTGAGAACCAATGGTAGGCTACCAGTATATTATTGGCCTGAAAGCCTGTGTAAGAATACCCTCTAAAGAGTAAGGAATTGGTTAGAGAATTGATAAAGAACTGGACAGATAAACAGAATTGAAAATGCACTGATATTGATAAAATCCTATCAATTTCCACCCATGGTCCTGACTGGGGTCTCAAATGACTCCTCCAACAGCCAGTTGTTTTAGTCTAGCGGCAGTCCAGCCACTCACCTTGAGAGTCTCCACAGCTTCCCTAAGTTCCTGCAGCTCCTTCTCTCTCTCCTGGATTCTCTGCTGGAATCTCCTCTGGATCTCAATCTATGTTGAGAAAATATATCACACTGACAAAGTACACTTACAGATAAGTGAAAATATAATTACCCTTCATGCCTTGAAATGTACAGTACCATTTATCACATCACCAATTGCCCCTCTATCTAGTAATTACCTGCTTCTCCCTTTTCCCTGCAGAGGCCGACACAGTGTCATGATCTTTGTGACCATCCACGAGGCAGAACAAACAAACGCAAACTTGATCCGTACGACAAAATATTTCCAAAGGTTTCTCATGTTGGACGCAAATCTTCTCCTGTAGCTGGCCTGTAACATCGACCACCTTGTGTTTTCTTCCAGGATTTACATCGTTGTGGACTTTCAAATGAGTCTCACAGTAGGACAACACACAATCCAGACAGGACTTGACCGCTTTCCTGTCAGTGCAGACATCACAGTCCACGTCTCCAGATTTAGTTTGGCTGTAACAGTGAACAGGCGCAGCTACAGGGCTTCTAATCTTTCTTATCTGTTCTATTAGTTCAGCGACAATAGTACTTTTGTTTAAATCGGGTTTTGGAGAGAAATCCTGTCTGCACAGTGGACAGATGTAAACTCCCCTCTGATCTTTCCAGTAGCCATTAATGCAGCCAATACAGTAACTGTGTCCACAAGGAATAGTTACTGGATCCCCGAAAAGATCCAAGCATATCGGACAGGTTAAAATGTCGGAGTTGCTTGAAATCGCCTCTGCCATTCTCACCACAGAAAACGCTGAAGACGACCTCTATGCGTCCTTTATTCACTGACGACGAGCGCCACGTTTAGTTTCGGTTACGTTTCTCCCCATAAGCCCTTCCTTGCTATAGTGACATGACGCACTGTCGGTTCCGCGAATTAGGCTAAAGTAAATTTACTTTTTAATTCTTTTACTTTATTTTCATTGTGTAATTGAGATGTTTGCATCAGAAGTAGGGATGGAGAGAAATATTCATTGAACATTTTCCTAGCATATACAGCACAGTGCAGCAATTATAATATGCAATGCTTACCTATCTGTTATACAAAACAAAATTAATAGTTAATAGATGTCTTACATGAAATATGATTGCTGATTATAATTCTTGAAATAAACATCATATATTAAGGTGTAACATAACCCATCAATATAGAAAATATATACCCTTGACTAGAGTCAACAGAAACTGTTTTACTCTCTGTTACTTGTGTTTCCTTGGCAGATTTTTGGACACCGAACTTAAAGCCACCAGCTGGAATTGAGAAAGAGAAACCTGTGATGCTGAATTGTTCCAGTTTAAGAGCTGCTTGGGTGATTGTCTCTACTTTGACAAAATTGGAAGGGACGGCTCCTGGCTAAATCCTGTACCAGTGGGTTGGCTGGTTGGCCAAAGCTAAAGGCAGGGGTTACAGTAGAAAAAGTAAAAGTAGTTGAGCTTTTCGCGCTGGAGTTGGGTGCCTGGCAGGCAACACAAAACCTGGCAGAGCCCTCATTTCTTGTCAAGCACACATCACAGTCCCACTGTCCAGGTAACTTTTCAAACAAAGACGCTAATCCACCTTTAGTACCAAAATCAGAGGATTGACATGAAATGCATTTTAAAGAGGTTTTCTCATTTCTGGCACAACACTGGTCACAAATCCACTGCCCATCTGTTTTGGCAAAGGAAACACTGGAGCCAAAGGAAAATGAAAAACCTTTCGGTATGCCGCCATCACCTTTGCTTGATAGATTATGAGTTTGACATGCAACACAGCTACTTACAGAGGCCATATTTGTTACATAACAAGTAGGACATTGCCATTCCCCTATCTTCTCATCAGACTGAGCTCCAAAACAAGTGCCAAAAGAAAATGGTTTTATCTTCTTGATTTCCTGAATGTAGAGATCCTTCAGCTGCTCATTTAGTGAAGAGAGAGATTTCTTCACAGTCTCAAAAGAGAAGCTTTGGTTGATGGTGATGCTCGATGAGTCTTTTAACTCGTCACTGACTGACTGGAAAACCTACAGAAGTAAACATAAGAAAAAAATGACATAGAGAGAGAGAGAGAGAGAGAGCAAGACAAATGTTAATCTAGAAAAGGCATCCAGTTTGATTTATGAATCTAAAAAGTGTCAACATAATACTGGACCAAGTGCATCTAACAATTAATTCCATACCTATTCAAGCATTGAAATAATGCCTGGATGTTTTTTTGGGGAAGACTATTTGAGAACTAGTATAATTTGTTCTGACTGATTTTTATTCTATGCAAAAGTGACATGATATGGAGGCTGAGCAAGATGTTTTGAGGATTTCAGTTCTGTTCACCTAAGCCACGAGAAATTACCATGCTCAACATGGTAATTTTTCTCAATATTGATGGCCGTGATCCAACAGGACCTCGGATGGCAATGCAGAATTTTATGAGCTCGGGAAAACTCAGACATTACAAAAAGACATTGTCTATGAACACAGAGTGATGCTCCGTCCACAAAATGCTGGTTAAAACTATCATGCAAAGAAGAAACCATGTATATGATCCTGAAACATCTTAATTGAACAAATGCAGGAAAGAAGTTAAGAGAGCTCACTTTTCTTCCTGTGGAGGCTAGACTGAGATTAGGCATAAATATGAGTATAGTATAGTGTAATATTAGTATAGTGTAATCATATTTGGCTCATAGCTAGCTTCATTTTGTAGCAACAATCGTTAACCAATGTAACATCTTGATTACCAAAAATGGTTGGGTTGTCTTAAGTGGCTCCTGTCATGAGGTTACACAGATCAAAATCTATCATTTCCAAAATGGGATCAAAATCTATCATTTCCAAGGGGCCATGCAAACTATTATTCTGTTTAGTGCATGGTTCTAAAGCCAGCATCTATAATGTTAGGGGGTGCATTATTCCTGTGGCATGGCCAGCCTGTAGATTTGGAAGGGTGCAGGTAACTATGGTGCCATCCTTTGTTTCCACACTTAGGGTCTCAACTGTTCTGAAACTGACATTTGAACCCACACAAAAATTGGATTCTCCCTCCCTCCTAGCCTGGCCATGCCTTCCTAGCAATTCCTCTTGATTATCATCTCCCTATGTGCTAGTCTGGATTTGATCCCATTGAGCTTGTTGTCTCAGGAGGCAGCAAACAGAGGGAGGCATTGTGAATGCAGAACTAGAATGCCATCAGTCAAGGCAAGCTATCAGTCGGGGGCTGATCCAATCTTTTTACATTTTCTTACGTTTACATTTATTCATTTAGCAGACACTTATCCAAAGTGACTTACAAAAATACTTTAATCCAAAGCAATTTACAAAAATCTTTTAAACTTCAACACCTCAAGCAAGCAAACAAATCTTACTACCGAATGTCCAGATAGAATGTCCTGTACGAAACAAAAGTGTAGAACAAGGGTCTAGTTTTATTACCAGGCTACCTCCCCATATATGCCTTTGTTTATGCTAAATTACACAAACATATACTACCATGAAACAAGCTGTGCATCAATAATCTATGAAAAAATTACCTTCAGAAAATGAATGTGATCCTCTGTGTGTAAGAGCTGCTCCAGCTCAGCATCTCTCCTCTTCAGCTCAGCAATCTCCTGCTCCAGTCTCTTCAGGTCTCCTTCTGCCCGACTCACCTCAGCCTTCTCCTGAGCTCTGATCAGCTTTGTCACCTCAGAGTGCCTTTGCTCAATAAAGTGGATCATCTCAGTAAAGATCCTCTCACTGTCTGCCACTGCTGTTGCTGCAGAGCTCTGTTGGTAGACACACAAAGACATGAAGACTATCTAAAGCAGCACACTCACCTTCCACAAAGCCAAAGTTTCCCACTGAATAGCTTACAGGAATTTCAAAGTGGCAGACTATTAGGCCAAATTCAAGACACGTGTGAAGTGTGGTGGCTGTGTTACCTCTGTTTTTTTAACTCTGTTTTTTTTTTTTTTTTTATTATGGTGCCCAGTGTTCACAGATTTATTTTGCCCCCTGAGCCATTCAGCTTTTCAACTCCATGAAGTGGAAGGAGAAAAACTGACTGCTGGCCGTAAGACTGTCTCTATCCATGCCACAAGCACCACACCATACTGGCCCAATCCCACCACAGCATCCACCCACAAGTTAAGCCACATTTAGTGCTGGTTATATTAGCCTTGATAGGCTATTATAAGAAAGGCTTGGGTGCCTTTTTTTAGTTCTATTGTCAGAAACCTATCTGTTTAATGCTTAGATTTGCACATTTCATATTACATTCTTTTATGCCCAGTCAGCACAGCAATTATTACTTTCCTGTTCTCAGTGACACTTCATATTTATTTATTTGAAGTCAACTTTGCACTATCCCTGTAAATCTATTCTTTGGTTTTAAGCCTCATCCCCACTGACTTATGGAGAAATGGACACATCTATCCACCTTTTGCACTGAATAGATATTCATCGTGAATTTTCATTACATTGGTGTTGTTCTTTTTCTTGTCCTTGTGTGTTATGAATGTATAAGTATGTGTATTACAAGCTATGGGATGTCAAAATTTCTGTTTGGACATTAAAGTATCTATCTATCTATCTATCTATCTATCTATCTATCTATCTATCTATCTATCTATCTATCTATCTATCTATCTATCTATCAATGTGAGATGCTCATCTCAGACCACACTGCTAATGTGTGTCACCTAGAGCAGGGCTTCTCAAACTTTATTGGTCTGGAGACCCCTAATGGAGCAGACTCCTCATAATCGCAACAAAAAGTTAACCATATAAGATTATATCCATTTTTTCTTTCAGATGCGTTTGCACTCTTATTGTAAAAACATATTTTTCTAATTCCACAACAGCAGTTAAACAGTACAGTTTTCATGGACCCCCTGGCAATGCATGAGAACCAAGGACCTGGAGAACAAAAGTAATGCCTATTTTTTCACTTGGCAGGCTGGCGTGTTGGAAGAGGTTCTAGGTAGTTGAAACGAGAACAGGCAGCAGTAGTGCAACCAGAACCACAATACAAATGCACCGCAGAAGTAATGGAACGCAAACACCACCAAGGCAGAGTGAATATAGTGCCTTACTCCTCTCTGGCTGACAGGGTGAGAGTCCTACCAAGTCCTGAAATGGTGACCTCTCCTTTGGTCAGTACTCACCTTGAGAATCTCCACAGCCTTATTCAGCTCCTGCTGCTCTTTTTCCCTCTTCTGGATTCTTTGTTGGAATTTTCTCTGGGTCTTTTCCAAGTTTGTCTAGGTTGAACAAATAAATCACATCCACACACATCACATCCTCCCTTCTCTGGAGGGACAGTTTAATTCCCTCTGCCTCAAGTCCACAACATGCTGAAAGGCCCGTTCAATCCGGGACACTGGAAAAAACTCTATACTGTGGGCAGTATCATATTATAAATGTATGTAATGTGCAGTATCATTTGTATTAGGCTGAATCTACTTGTCCTATTCTTCTGTGTATGTAGTATGTTTATACTATTTTATATATAGACATGCTTTATATATATTAGATATACTATTTATTCTAGAAATTTCGCATCATTGCACTGAGAGGTTGGCATTCAATTTTTTTGTACACGTACAATGCCACTTGTTTGCTGATTTGAATCTCTATTCTATTTACAACACAGTTCATGATCCGTTTCTGAAACAACGCACAATTTTTTCATTTTACTGACATGCTCAATGTTCAAAGGCTATCACCAACTGGTTTTCCGACTTTGAGAAGAGCTATTATTACACACTTGTCTTGTTGTCTAATGAGTGTATAGCCTGTTGCTTTATAGTTGTATGCCAAGATGGCCATGTTACAAGATTTTGTCCTTACCTGTTTCTCCTTCCTCCCTGCAGAGGCTGACACAGTGTCATGGCCTTTGTGTTCATCCACCATGCAGAGAAAACAGACACATTTTTGGTCTGTACGACAGAATATTTCTAGAGGTTTCTCATGTTGGGTGCAGATCCTCTCCTGCAGCTGACCTGTGGCATCAACCACCTTGTGTTTTCGCCCAAGGATAACATCATTGTGAGCTTTCAAATGAGTTTCACAGTAGGACACCAGACACTCCAAACAAGACTTAACTGCTTTGAGTTTTTTCCCCATGCAGACGTCACACTCCACATCTCCAAGTCCAGCATACATGCCTAATTCTACAGCAGCAGGACCAGGAGCAGCAATTTGGAATCTGGCCTCTCTGAACTGCCCCACAACTTCAGCTATAACGTTATTTTTGCGTAAAACGGGTCTTACAGTAAACGTCTCTCTACACTAGGGACAGCTGTATACTCCTTTTTTATCTTCCTGGTCCCAGCAGCCCGTAATACAGTCCATGCAGTGATTGTGGCCACACTGGAGAGTCACAGGATCTTTCAGCAGATCTAAACAAATCGGACATGTAAAAAGATCCTCATTGTTTGGTATACCCGCTGCCATTCTTTCTTAACGCGTACAAACCCTAACAATTCGTCGTAACAATTGTGGCCTGTCCTCGCGAGCAAGTTTCGTGCCTACTGAAACTCGTGCACACAGCCCTACTGGCACGAACTTCCTTGTTGACTTGTTGAACGAGTCTGCCCAAGATGTTGCAGTGTATCTGGGAGTGCGAGGCACAAGTAACACAGGGTGACATGTAACACGCACTCTTTACCAAAGCGTTGTTCAGGGCCACATTGCTTGACCACATTTATGAGACATTATCCCACACATTTTCGGGCGGATTGATAGCCAAAGTTTTCACGGAGATCTATTACAAAACTCGTTTCAGCAGCATAAAAAATGCATTGCTCATATTGATGTAATTATTTTGCGTATAATTAGTTTCTGTCATGCTTTGAATTTTGTCTATAAGTTGTACAAAATAGGTCAAAGGTACAAACTTCAAGTGCATATATGTAGCCGAGATGTAGTTGGTCCTATAAAAATATGCTTTTGAATATGAATTTTGTAATCGTAATTTCTAAAAAACACAGGCATTTTTCAGCGGTTGGCCTCTTACACTACACACAATTTAACTAGCTTTCACTAAGTTGTCTCAATACATTAAAACTGGGGCTATTCAACTTAACTAGGCTATATGTACAGAGCCCCTAAAGTGCCACGAGAAAACTTTTGTTTCTGGTTCGCACCTAAAAGTTTCTGGTGAGCACTTAAAAGTTTCAGGTTGACATCTGACAGTTTCTGGTGCGAATACAAAACTTTCAAGTGCACATCTGAAACTTTCAAGTCCGCACCTGAAATTTTTATTTGACTGTGCCTTCTTTGGCACTTCCGCTTGATTAACATCTCCCAACAGTACTAGTCTGGATTTGATCCCATTGAGCTTGTTATCTCAGGAGGCATTTTAACCTGTCCAATCAGGGAACAGAGGGAGGTGTTGTGAATGCAGAGCTAGAATGTTATCAGTCAAGGCAAATTATCAGTCAGGAGCTGATCCAATCTTTTAAATCTGAAACACCTAAAACAAGCAGTCGGATCTCACTGCCGAATGTCCAGACCCTGTGTACGAAATGAAAGTGTAGAACAAGGGTCTGGTTTTATTACCAGGCTAAGAAATACTGGGTGCATGTGTGAAATTAGATTTGTCTTTACACAGGTCTGTAATTTGTGAATTTGTGAGAAATTACGACACACAACATTCGTATGCCATAGGCTGACTGGAGCTGTTTGCGATCTGGTGGAGTTATGGTAACAACTGTCAGAAAGACATTTACACAAGAAGGATTTTGTCAGTTGTGTGACACAAATAGGTGAAAAATATGTGCTTAACCTGGAGCAAGACACCAATCACAAATGCACAGGGTGTGTGCGTGTTCACCTCTCTAACTGTGTGCTTTGTTGTGTGTGTAATCACTAAAAACCATGGATTGTTAAAATGCAGACAGGGAATCTCCCTCAGGGATTAAGACAATGTATTTACAGTTGTAGCCTACATTAGCTTAATAGTGTTTGGCTGTGAATTACAGTAGTGAAGTAGGCTGATGAACAGCAGCCAGGCTGGTCCACTTCTACATGCCTCTCCTTCTGTGCCCACCACTGTAGGTTTATCTGTATGTGTCAGTGTGTAGCTATTTGTGTGTATTTCTGTATGACCATAAGTATAGCTTTTTACAGTGACTATCAAGTGAATGCAAGTCTGAAGCTTCAGGTTAGAGTTCCTGATTAGGATAAAAGCTGATACATTTTTTGTAAAATTTAGCAGAATCCCACATGAACACCAACCTATAATTCTGCATTCATATGAGTTGTGGTTCAGAGGAGTTTGACTGAAGACTGACCATGATGGAAATTAAACCCCAGCCAAAACCCAGGGTAGAGTTTGTGAGTGAATGTGGTCTGGATTTTGTGCAGGAGGGTCATTGTGTCAGAGATGCTGTAGAAGGCCAGAGTTCCTGCCCTGTGATCCACATACACTCCTATTCTATGGGATCTGAGTGGCAGAGGAAGCTCAGTCTCTTCATTATTGTGTCTGAAAGAGAAAGCAGACTTGGAGCAGTCCAGACTCCAGGACTGGTCGTTGCTCCCAAAGCCACACTCATGGCCATGTCCCTTTCTGCTGATGTCTTTGTAGGAGACAGCGACGGAGACCTCCTCCCCGCTCCACTCCACCTCCCAGTAGCAGCGTCCAGACGTCCCCTCTCTACACAGCACCTGCTCCCAGCCGTCAAAGCGCTCTGGGTGGGAGGGGTAGGACTGGTACTCGTCACAGTGTGTCGCCCTCCTGTTGCCCTCAGAGAGACTGAGCTCCCTGTGTGCCGTGTTTGGGTCCAGTGTCAGAGGACGACAATCTGAGGATGAGGGAAAAAAAATGTGTGTGTGTGTGAGTGAAATTCAGTGATTAACAATAACACACACACACATACACACACACACTGATATATCCACACACTATTTACTACTCCTCCATCCTAGATCAAAAGCACTTGACCTTGTCTAGGATATATCTGCGTAAATGAGGATCACTGTTGAGTATTTCCACTTGTGACAAAATGTGTGTGTAGTTTTTGTGTGTCTGTGAATTCTCTGTGTATATATATATATATATATATATATATACGTGTGTGTATGTGTGTGTGTGTGTGTGTTTAACTCACATTGTAGGAACTCATCTCTGGTCTCAGGGTCAAGAGGCAGAACACTCTGAACTTTGATCACTGAGAGAGAAAATTAATGTCATTAATGTAATTGAGTATTGAGTATTTATGTTTCCAAATAAAATTGTAAAACCTTTGCTGCTTACAAAAGTTGTCCAGTCTCTCTCTCAGTTCAGTGACAGACTGCTTCACCTCATCAAAGGCAAAGTGCTGGTTGACCATGATGCTTGGAGCACCTTTACGTCCATGAGGGTCACACACAGACTGAGAAGACCTCTGCTAATATAGGATAAATGGTAAATGGACTGCATTTATATATCGCTTTTCTACTCCTACGAGTACTCAAAGCGCTTTACAGAGTATGCCTCACATTCACCCATTCACACACCAGTGGCAGAGGCTGCCATGCAAGGTGTCAGCCTGCCACCAGGAGCAATTTGGGGTTCAGTATCTTGCTCAAGGACACTTCGATGGGGTCAGACAGAGAGGAGCTTGAACCTGCAACCCTTCAGTTGCCAAACAGCACCCCTACCACCTGCGCCACCACCGCCCGCACCAGTGAAGAATTCAGTCAAAATATTTGTTACTGATTTGACTTGACTTCAAGTAGGAAAGTGACCCATCGTGAAGATTCTAAAGGATATGTTTTAATGGAATAGTTGCATAATAAAGTTCACAACAGCGTGTTGTTTTCAGTCAAGCAAACAAACATGGTTCTTTAATATCCTTATATTTCTAAAGATTACTGAAGACTTCAACATTATAGCAGTGACTGTTATTGGATGTAGATACTGGGCCTAGTTTTATTCTACCTTTCCTTTCTGTGCCTGATGCAGCTGTTGTATGTTGTGTGAGAGGGAGCGCTGGCCCAGACGAGGCTCCTTCCTCAGCTCCCCGGCCTCCTCCTGCAGCCTTCTCAGGAGCTCCTCAGCCTGCTGCAGCTTGGCCTTCTCCTCAGCTCTCCTCTCTATGGAGCGCAGGAGCTCACTGAACACCCGCTGACTGTCCTCCTCAGCCGCCTGGGCAGATCGCTGGGAGGAGACACACAGACTACAGTATGTTAGAGGACATCTGTCTGTGGACTTCACTGAGATTGCAGTTGGTTGCACATAGGTGCATGCAACTCTATCTGCAGTGCGAAACAATCCCCTCAGGAGCTGCGATAACAATCCCCTCACAGGTGACAAAAAAGCATCTATTTATCTAGATCAGTTTGTGTGCAGGCACACCCCTGGCTCTGTTAATGGAAAACAAACATAATGTATCAGAGACAAAGCCATGAACAGTTCTATTGCAACATGGTTTGACCAGAAACCTTACAGCCTTTTTCACTGACTGACTGGCAGAGGGCTCTGAAATGGGAGGGGAAGTATTTCTTAATTCCAGTTCACTGACTGGACTTTTAAATATATCCTCAAGCAGTTTTGTGGTCAGTTCTGTGGTCAGTCCTCACCTTGAGAGTCTCCACAGCCTTCCCCAGTTCCTGTAGCTCCTTCTCTCTTTCCTGGATTCTCTGATGGGATTTTGTGTGGAGTTTATGGAAATGCCCCTGTGGGTAAAGACATAGTTCCCACTGAACTGAACTGAACTGACAAGGAAAAATAGGCTCCACTGTTGGACAAGTTTCAGTGACATGCATTAAGCTTAGTTCTGGCCTAAACTAGACAACCATTTAGTCACTGATGGGAACTTTTAATGCAGATTCTAAAGTACAGAAGTAGACAACATATCTCATCTAATAGGTGGAGTCCATGATTACATATAATTCTCATACAATCCAAAACACAGCACATCTCAACCACTAGGTGGAGAGTTTGAAAACTTGTTGCTCTGCTGTGTCGCATTCTCTTTTGTGTTTTAGTTCTCACCTGTTTACCACCTTTGTCTGTCACCTCTGCAGTTACCATAACTCCCTGGAGACCAATGTGTTCATCTGTAAGACTCATAGAGCAGAGACACTGCTGTGGGGAGTGACCGAACATCTCCAGAAGCTTCTCGTTGTGAGAGCAGATGTTGTCCCTCAGCTGCTCCCCTGCCTCCAGCCCCTCATGTTGACCTGCTGATCTAACTCCTCCAGATACATGGTAGCCAGCCTTAGAGTCTGATAAGCCTGTGTCTACAGAACGTTGTCTGACAGATTTGTGTTTGTCCCCAGAGCAAAACTCACACTTTAGATGCCCTGAATGAAAGTAACGGCGGCTGGATGAAGCAGTGGTCAGTCTGGCCCTCACCCTGTCCACCAGCTGAGCAATGAGGGGGTTCTTGTTGAGCACAGGCCTCTGTGGGGACGTGTGTCTGCACTGGGGGCAGCTGTAGCAGCCTCTCTGTTCGTCCTGGTCCCAGTAGCTGCTGATGCAGCCCATGCAGTAGTTGTGTCCACAGGGAATGGCCACCGGGTCCCTCAGCAGCTCAAGACAGATCGCACAGAAGAAGGAGTCCTGCTCCCTCAGAAACATGTCCGCCATACTCACAGACTCATACACAACACCTTCATGTACACACAAAACATACTCTCTCTGTTTGTCTGTCTCTCTCTCTTCCTAGATTTCCTCTCACAGAAGCCACATGCAGTGTCTGTTAAACTGGACTATGTTTAGTAAGCGTTCAAGATCTGTGTAATGGTGTGGCTTCCTGAGGAAGCTAGCTCAGGAAATGTGAGCGATATGGTAGAAGTGGAGAGAGCACAGATGAAGGATGGGATAAGACTGTTAGTCTTTAGGAGGGTTCATAGGCAACAAATCAGATCACATACGGTTCAAGAGAGTTATAACTATAATACAAACACCAATCTGCCAAACAGACAGTAAGATACAGTCTGGGAAAAATATCGTTTATTTCTGCAGGGAGGGAGAGCATACACATTTACAGATACACACATTTTGATCCACACATGTACACTTTCAAATATTTTCAAAACAAAACTCCATACCTCCTCGGCAAAACAAACAATGTATTAAAAACAAAACAAGATGAACATAATTTGGCGATTATTCTTCTCCTTGCAAAACTGAAGTCGTATTCAATGTACGTCACGTCCACAAATTATGGTACTGCACTACTTGCAAGTGTGTGTGTGACATCCCTTCTATCCCTCACTTCAGTGTGAGCACGTTTTAAGTGTGTGTGGTGTGATGTGTGTGCTAACAGCATCTGTCCATTAAGTCACAAAAACTTTACAGATGACCCCGTAACTAAGTCAAACCCTGGATATAGTGTGTCAGTGAATGTGGTCTGGACTCTGTGCAGGAGGGTCATTGTGTCAGAGATGCTATAGAAGGCCAGAGTTCCTGCCCTGTGATCCACATACACTCCTATTCTGGAGCTGGCCACTAGAGGGAGATTAGTGTCTTTATTATTGTGCTTGAAACAGAAGTCGGAGCCGAGGAGTCTCAGACTCCAAGACTGATTATTAAATCCAAATCTACATCTGTGACCATTTCCTTTTCTGCTGATGCTGTTATAAGAGACTGCAATGGCAACTTCCTCATGCCACTCCACCTCCCAGTAGCAGCGTCCACACACACCCTCTCTACACAGGACCTGAGGAAAACCATTAAATCGCTCTAAATTATCAGGATTAGAGTGGACTTCATCTTTTGAATCCACCCTCCTGTTCCCTTCAGATAGATGGAGGTTTCTGTATGCTGTGTTTGGATCCAGTGTGAAGTAACAGGAATCTGATAGTAGTGAGGACAAAGGCTTGAGATTAACGTCACAGTGGAAACAAATAAATGTTAAACTGAGTTTGTATTTTGTGTGTGTGTGTGTGTGTTCACCATAAAGATTACTATTCCGATTAGACATAACACAAATGGATATACCTGACGAAGGCCCCAAAGTACAAAACATTCAAAGTGTGTGAGTACTTTCCTTCATATTCTAAGTAGGCCTATGCCAAACTGAATTATATATGCTTCAAGCATATCTTATTTTGGTGTGTTTTTGTGTGTGTGTGTGTGTGTATTTAAAACTCACATTGTAGGAATTCCTCTCTGGTAGTTGGTTCAATAGGCAAAGTAATCCTGAGTGCAGTTCCTATTGACATAGAGAACTCATTGTACAAAATTGGTTTAAAGGACTGGTGGACATGTAAACATTGCATCAGCGCAACCTTCTATTATTACATCGCTTAATCAATCAATTATGTACTCTTGTTCACATTGAGCTTAGAGCTTCTTGACATGTCACAGAAACACTCCAAGTGTCTCTGAGCTTCACTAACATAAAAGGGATATTTTAGATATACAGTCTTTGAAAGGACTAAAGTAAACTTATTGGCACAAATATGAGAAAACATTTTAAGTTGTTACATGTAAATATCTACTAGAGTAGAGATAAGATCAACCTGCTGAAGATATCCTCATGACTTCGTACTTGTAGTAATCCTCCAACTGATCCTTAAGTGTGGAGACAAATTTCTTCACAGACTCCAAAGAGAAGTTTTGGTTGATGCAGAAGTCTTTCGGCTCAGGTAGGTCACTAACTAACTGTAAACTCTATACAGAAACATCACAGATAGACAGAAAGTGACAGTGAAATTAGGTTAAATTCTAAAATCTGACATCAAGTTGTTGTGGAATAATTTGGGCATAAACAATTCATAAACCGGCACCTTGAGGAAATATATGTGATCCTCTGAGTGTGAAAGCTGCTGGAGATCAGCATTTCTCCTCTTCAGCTCAGCAATCTCCTGCTCCAGTTGCTTCAGGAGTCCTTCAGCCCGACTCACCTCAGCCTTCTCCTGAGCTCTGATCAGCTCTTTCACCTCAGAGCGCTTCCTCCCAATGGAGCGGATCATCTCAGTAAAGATCCTCTCACTGTCCTCCACTGCTGTCTGTGCAGAGTTCTGATAAAAGGCATGAAGGAGTCCGTCTGAAGTAGCTAACATCACGCACATAGCTTTTCTATGTAGCCTGACAGTCATAGTGTGGCTCAGGGGAACTAGAGAATGATTAAGAATGACACACCTCTCTCTAATTCACTACATGAAAGCACTGAAATACTGTATTTCCTTAAGCAGTCAGAGTGGTGTCCTCTCATGTGGTTAGTACTCACCTTTAGAGTCTCCACAGCCTTTCTTAGTTCCTGGTGCTTCTTCTCTCTCTCCTGGATCCTCTGCTGAAAACCTCTTTGGGCTTCAGCCTAGAAAGATGGAAAGATATATCATCCAGTCTGTTCACTTATGTAAGTGCAAAAATTATCCAAATTCATAACCATCCCTGAATTAACAAGCTGTTTCAGCAGTGGCCACTGAATCATATCAAAAAGGCAATTTTGTTTATGAAGCTGTAGTGGAAAGCCTTAATAAGGCTACAAAAATAAGTGGATAGGATGATTTCGCAATAGGCCGACTGTTTCATGTCTGATCAGCTTCAGCAGAACTACAACTTGTTTTGTTGTTTTATACCCTAGCCATGCCAATTTTCTCAAAAATACCAGGCAAGAGGACTCTTAACATTACCTGTTTCTCTATTTTCCCAACAGATGCTGACACAGTGTCATGACCTTTGTGTTCATCAACCAGACAGAACAAACAAACACATTTTTGATCTGTTCGACAGAACACCTCCAGAGGCTTCTCATGTTTGGTACAAATCCTCTCCTGTAGGCCTAGCTGGTCTGTGGCATCAACCACTTTGTGTCTTCGTCCAGGGTTTACATCACTGTGAACTTTGAAATGAGTTTCACAGTAAGACAACAGACAATCTAGACAAGACTTCACAGCTTTGAGTTTCCTGTCAGTGCAGAGGTTGCAGTTCACCTCCTCGGGTCTAGCCCATAGTTCTGCAATAGAAGCGGCCACAGCCTGGATTTTGGTCTTCCGGAACAGTTCCACAAGTTCAGCAAAAACATTGTTTTTGTTCAGAACGGGTCTTGGAGTGAAAGTCTGTCTACATTGTGGACAGCTGTAAACTCCCTTCTGATCTTCCTGATCCCAGCAGCCCTTAATACAATCCATACAGTAATTGTGTCCACAGTGGAGCGTTACTGGATCCTTGAGAATGTCCAAACAAATTGGACAAGTGAAAAGGTCCTGGTTGGTTGAAATTCCCTCTGCCATTCCGTCTAAGATGCCGACAAAACTTCACGAAGCTGTAGACTTCACAACGCACTTCACTTTCAGTTTCTTCTGAATTCCATGCGCAACTTCCTCGTGTAATATGAACGTGACAATGAGCAGCCAGGACTGCAGGTGGCGCAAGAGAGGCCATAATAATACCATACCCTAACTGGAGTGAGTCGTGCTAAAGCATCATAAGCACATAGACGAGAGAGATCACCAAATAAATACATGGAAATAAAATACAGACTACAGAACAAACAAAGAGACATGGCTGGATAGAAAGTTTTAAGGAGTGTAGGCTACTAACCCTTGCAGCAGAAGAAACCTGCTGTACAAAAAATAACAGTATTTACGTTTGCCCTAAAGTGTTGCCTGTAGCGTAGCCTGTATCTATGGATATTTCCGACCGTCTCTTGTAGTCAGAGACAAATTCATTGGAAACTTAGACATAATTGTGTGGAGTAGACTACCAGTGCTTTTGCATCTTTGATTCAGACAGACAACTCGTCATTGTGAGGTGAGCCACACAAAACAGACGTTATCAATACGCTTCTTCACTGGACAGTAGCTCGTGATTCTTTACCGCAGGCTGAACTGTATATTGGACTCTCACAGGCCCTGGTTTCACATCTGCCTGCGGTTTGATTGCCTGTCATGTTAGCTATTACTGATAGAACTGTCAAGGAATAATGTTGAAGTTGATTTTATTTCAGTAACATAACAAAATGCCACTGGGGGAAGCAGAGTGTCTTGGCTAATCAGCTCAGGTGTCATCTTCTGTTTTTCCCAATTTCTTGCTATTTCGTTGCTTCCATCTCTTCCCTTATTGTTCTTCCCATCTCTTCCCCAATTCTTTCTCCCATTTGTTCTGCTCCCCAGTTCCTTTCTACTCCCAAATTCTGTAGTGTGTACTCAAGTTTTGTATCATATTCCAGGTTTACATGTGACAAATGAAATGTCTTAACCTTATCAGCTAATCAGCATATGACCAATGATGTAAATGTATGAAATGTAAGCCCCTTGCAATGTTAACCCTTTTGTTCATCTGACCTCGTCTTTGGCAGGTGTTTATCTTTTGACACAATGATTGTCTGTGCTCTCTCTGCTCTTCCAGGCTAAGAAGGCCATTTATACAATAGAGGTTTATAGTATTTAGCTGACTTGGTAAGATATGTCTGTATTTTCAGGGTCTCCAAGAGGCCCTCTTTCCAAGTTGTACTTTGAAAAACAGGCATGTGCCTTGCTGCCTCTGCGTTGGGAAAGACAAGGCCTTTTCATACATGCAGAAATCAGTTACACAGTTACAAAAAAGTATTTTAGAAATTCTCACAACACATAACAATGATGAAGCCAATTGTAGACACGAGGTAAGCCATCTGGTGCAAGGCCAACAATCTCTTCCTGAATTTGGTGAGACCACAGAGATTGTGGTCAACTTCAGGAGAGGACACTCACAACCTGGTATTAGCATTACTGTGCACACATAGACTGTCATTGTTTTCCATTAGCACTACTGCAATCAATGCAGATAAGTATGATTCATAATTTTATGCAGTGTCTATTTTATTCAACTTTATTTATCTATTTTTTAAAATGTTATTTATTTCCTCTAAGCTAGGGGTTCTCAAACTTTATTGGGCCAGGGACCCCTCATGGTGTGGAAATTTTCTCAAGGACCCCTCATAACCGCAGTCATGGGAGTAATGAGCACAATGTGATTGATCAGATCACATTGTATCAGTATTTTTCTCCCCATAAGACAAGTTTATACTTAAATATAATACTATATAAAATATATACTATAGCAATATGTATATTATACTGAATTTTTTCATGGACCCCCTGGCAACCTGTTGCAGACCCCTGGGGGTTCCTGGACCCCAGTTTGAGAACCAGTCCTCTAATCTATTTATTCCTACTAATGGATAGTGAGACACAGATAGGAAAACATCTCCTGTATGTCTGTATGTAAATTGACAATTAAAATCTGCGAATCAGCTCAGAAGTGCTGCTATTACTCCAGCTTATATCTTTAGGTGCTTTCCATCTATTTATTTAATAGTGTCTATGCTTTTTAAAATCTATTTATTAATAGCATCTATGCTTTTTAATGACAGAGTGATCTGCATGAGTTTTCTAATGTAAGTCAATGCAACGTACAGTAATTTGGCTCAAATATGCACTGTTGTGTATTATCTGAATGACAATAAAGTTTATCTATCAACCAATCTATCCATCATTTATATAGCCCATATAATGCCAGTACATAATAATAAATTAGGCAAACTTCCAGTCTAAGTGCTTTGCATAAATCTGATCCATTTATCATTTATTTTATTTCAGTCCCAAATATGGCCTTTTACAAAAATGTTTGGTGCTTACAGAAGTTCAGTTTCTCTCAGTTCAGTGACAGACTGCTTCACCTCATCAAAGGCAAAGTGATAGTTGACCATGATGCTGGGAGCACCTTTATGTCCACAAGATTCACACGTATACTGAGAACTCTACACACAAAATATAGGAGAAAATGGAGAAAATGGTTAAAGAAAAAAGTTAGAAGAGGGAAGTATTTAGGAGTGAGTAGAGTGACCCCTTGTGGATAATGTTAACAATGTGTTTTACAGTAATTGCATAGTTTCATTTACATTTGCACAAAAGTGACCACAGTTAGTTGGGGCATAGGTTTAACATCTCATCCAAAGAATGTACAGTCAAACAGAGGTAACACGGTAAGCCCCTATACTGGCAAAATATATTATAGTTTTCTGTAAAGACAGGCAGGAAAATCAGAGTCTGATACAATTTTAAGATATTTTGAGCATCAACCATTCTGAAAACTATTCATGTACATGTATATTCAATTCAATTCAATTCAATTCAATTTTACTTATACAGTGCCTTTTACAGAAGGCGCTTTACAGAGGGAGCACCCAAGAGCAACAGGGGCAAGGAAATACTCCCTTATGTTTAGTTAGTCTAGGAAGAAACCTTGGGCAGATCCATGACTCAAGAGGTCATGCAGGAAAATTACAATCAGTAGAAACCATGATAGACTACAAGTTGTCTATGGTTTTGGCTAAGGTTCATAATAGTTACAGAGTATTATCCCACTTTACAATATAACAGTACTACAGTCCATAGGTGGTTATCAGGAATTATGGCTGGACAGTGTAGCAGCGGCCAGACATAGTGTTAAACTCAAGGGTTGAGATGGGTCATATGGGTAACAATACGTGTCTATTTGACAGTGCCATTGTGAGGGGAGATCAGTCACAAAGCCTCAGGGAAGGGGAGTCGGGCCTGGCATGGGCATCCCGTAGTGTTCGTTGCAGTCCACTCAATACAACATAATAACATCTTTTTGTAGAACACATGTTGCGGTTGAGAAAAGTGAGAGGTGAATTACAATGCAAACCCTTACAGGGGCCAATTTCAAACAATGACTTGTTACAACTGTTACAACTACTAACTCTTCCTTTTCCTTATGTATCCATGAAGATTCTGGCCTTAGTTAGACAAAACTGAAACACTAAGCCCTCTGACTGTGAAGCATGGTGGCCACTGACCATCCCTGAAGTAGTGTTGGGTTGCCATGCACCTAAGTTATGCTACTATAGCACACACACACACACACACACACACACACACACACACACACAACACATATGATCAGTGAAGTGTGAGACTGGCCTAACTCATTTGCTGTCTCAGTCCACTTACACAACAATCATCTCTACTGAGTGTCATCCCTACCTCCTTCTGAGTGGCTCCTGTCACCTTCCCCTCCTGAGTGGACTGCAACCAACACTAGGCCCATGCCAGGACCAACTCTGCTTCCAAGAGGCCCTTCTTAGACGTCCCTGCCAGGACTGACTCTCCTTCTCTGAGGCCCTGTGACTGATCCCCCCTCACAATGGCACTGTCATAAATGGACCCCTAATGTTACCCCACATTACAATTTTACAATTGAGCATGTTCACAACAGCTGTACTGATGAACTAGTACTGAGCCAAAACCCAGGGTAGAGTGTGTGAATGAATGTGGTCTGGACTCTGTGCAGGAGGGTCATTGTGTCAGAGATGCTGTAGAAAGCCAGAGTTCCTGCTCTTTGATCCACATACACTCCTATTCTGGACCCGCCCACTTCAGAGAGTTTAGTCTCTATATTATTGTGCCAGAAAGAAGTGACATTGGTGAGTCTCAGACCCCAGGACAGGTCATTATATCCAAACTCACACTCAGCATTTCCTTTCCTACTGATGTTTTTAGATGAGACCACTATATCAACATCACCACTCCACTCAACCTCCCAGTAGCATCGTCCAGATACACCCTTTTCACACAGCACCTGAGGCAAATCTGCAAATCTCTCTGGATGGTCAGGATATGGCTGGAGCTTAGCTCTCCTCTCCACCCTCTTGTTCCCCTCAGACAGGCGGAGGCTGCTGTGTGCTGTGTTTGGATCCAGTGTGAAGTGACAGGAATCTGATATAAAGAAGAGACAACATAGTCTAGAGTATTCATGTTAGACTCTCTCTTTCTCTCTCTCTCCCTCTCTGTATTTGCCTGACTTTTTATATATTTGCTGTTTGTGAAGACAGAGACCTCTACTATTCACCGAGTTGCACATCCCCTGCATACTGAATAGCCACACACATAGTACATACCTGCACACTACCTTTTCTATGTACTAATGGTTGCTGATATCTTACACACCTACAAAACACATAGTTATGGGGGCAGACGCCAATGCATGTGGAACATTAATAAAGCTTGTTTCCTTCCTTACCTAGTCAGTAAACTGGCAGCTTGGGCTTTTCAGTTGACTGGCTAACATGCTTGACTCACAATCTGATGTTGCTGTAAGGTCGCAGATTCGAACCGAGGTTGGACCATGCAGGTGACCTTGGTTACAGTTGTGTTGTGAACCCGGAGGTTTAGGGGGGTGAGTGTAACGAATACTAGCAAGCCTTTCTGTGCGTGTGGAATGATAGTAAATCTCTCTCTCGATGCCTTCAGAGACGTGCAAGTGAGTTGACTGGCTGCCTCGGCTTTTCAGTTCTTTACAAATCTGACATTGCAGTGAGGCTGTGGTTTTCGAGCCCAGGCCTGAACCACTTGGGATGACCTTGGTTATATTGCATCTGTCCCAAAGCTATGTTTTGTAGGTGCACTAATGCACTGCACTAAGGAGCACTAATTTCTGAATGGATTTTTGTTGTTTTGTGTGTAATGAAAGTAACCAGGAAAGCCTTCTAACAACAGAACTCCAGGTTGAAACATTCAGGAGTTCAGTGTAAGCTACTGATGTACCAAGGGAATGGTAAATTGTCTACATTCCATCACAGGCATTCTTTTAGAACTTTACTTCTGAGCTCATTCTTGCTGGTCCTGTACCTGCATTAGTGGTTAAATAAACAAAGCCCCAAATATTACTGCTCTGCAGGCAAGATAGTGTGGAAAAGCCATTTCTTCCCCTGTTCTTGCACTTAGACAATTGTATTCTGGATGGACACAGAATTTGGCCACCCCCGTTTTTTCAATGCCATGAAATGAGCGGGCAAGATTTAGGACAACAGTGTTTTTAGATAAATGGTTCAGCTCAACAGTAGGTTTTAGCCAAAATGAGAAAACAATGGCTCTGAATACCTTTTAGACAATACTGCAATTGCTTCCTTACTAATGTATCAACAAGTTTAGTTTAGAATTTCTTCAACATGTGCTAAAAACTCCCAGTACTGTTCATTTGTTGTCATTCTTGTACAAAGTCAGACTTGACAGTTATCCTAACTAGCCAGACAGCAAGAGGTTAGCAGTCTACCAGCCGCCAAACTGACAGTCCGCTGGTATTCTCCAGCAGTCCGCTGATGGGCTGCTGCTATTTCGTCACACAGTATATATAATTTTTTTATGTGCCAATGTTGGTCCAGTGGTTTCGGCCGTGCACCAGCAAACCGCTAGAGAAATGACGGGCAGACCAATGACTGATCTTGCAAGTATGGTAGGCATGAGAGCCTTCAAATCCTATGAATATTTAACAGTGACTTCAAAGTTGGTTTAAATCAAGTTCATATTCTTGCATATGTACGACTGATCTTGTAAACATGGTAGGCCTATATCAAACCAAGAGAGCCTTCAAGCCCTGTAAAGAGTTATTTAACAGTGATTTCAAAGCTGGTTTAAATCAGCTTAAAATTCTTGCATATGTATCTTTAATGAAACTTGGCTTTTGGTTTTCTTTGGTATTCTGCAATTCTGAGATAAGTTTGTCAAACTTACATTGTAGGAATTCCTCTCTGGTTTTAGGGTCCCAGGGCAAAATAGTCTGGATTTTAGTCACTATTAAAATAGAAAGAGTTATATTATAAACAACACTGACAGATGTTGTCAACACTGCAAACCAATTCTGTTTTCATGTCAATAAAATTACACATTTTGACTGGAATGTCATGAATTATACCAACCTGCTAAAGATATCTTCATGATTTCCTCTTTGCAGAAATTCTCCAGCTGCTCCTTCAGTGTGGACACAGATTTTTTGACAGCTTCAAATGAGGGGGTTTGGTTCACATATATGCAGGATAAGTCTTCAGATTCAGATGTAGTGCTCACAGACCGGAAAGTCTTAATAAAGAAACACATGACAGTCAAAACAGAGAATCGGGGAAGGGGGTGGGGGTGGGGGAGGGTCAGTAAAGCATTCTGGTTAAGGACAGCAATTGGTAGGTCTATTTCATGCTGTGCAAAATGTGATATTGTTTATTTGGACATTTTTTGTTATCTTCGATAAAATCATTACAGAGCATATGAGACAGTGATTAATTGAGGGGTGATGCACAGTTCACACTATTTCATGGCATTTTTACGTGATAATATTAAATACAATTCACTATTACGTTTTTAGATACAAGCACAGAGTCTTGAGAGCAGAAAAAATCCTCAACAAATGTTTTGAGGGATACAAAACTTTCCTTAGAGACATTTCAATAACATGGGTTATATTGTATTTATGATTATGGTGATAGGATGTTGTAGACACATTTGAATACAACAGCTACAACATAAACACCACAGTGTTATTTAAATTAGCTGAAACTCAACATTAAGCATGACAACAACAAAAACATCAATGTAAAAATAACATACAGTACATACATAGGCTAATTTTACAAACTATAAGACTGTAAAACAATAAATTCTAATTCTAATACTGTTATATTAGTGCTGTGTAAATTACTTATGTACACTGATAATTCATCTTCAGTTACCTTCAGGAAATGGATGTGATCCTCTGTGTGTGAAAGCTGCTCCAGCTCAGCATCTCTCCTCTTCAGTTCAGCAATCTCCTGCTCCAGTCTCTTCAGGAGTCCTTCAGCCCGACTCAGCTCAGCCTTCTCCTGAGCTCTGATCTGCTCTATCACCTCAGAGCGCCTTCTCTCAATGGAGTGGATCATCTCAGTAAAGATGCTCTCGCTATCCTTCACTGTTGTCTCTGCAGAGCTCTGACAGAAGAAACAGAAACTGAAGGCATCCATCTACAGTAAAGTCACTCTGCTCTTCCACACAGTTACTCACAGTGTGGCTCAGAGTGAACAATGGCTCAGCATTGCTCTTCTCTGTCAGGTTTGACAAGAGCTACAGTCTCTAATTGAAGCCTGAAATGGCTCACCCAGCACCAGCAGCCAGCTGTTGTCATCTATGTGTCCAGTAGCCTACTTACTTTTAGAGTCTCCATGGCCTTCCTCAGCTCCTGCATCTCTTTCTCTTTATCTTGAATTATCTGCTGGAATCTCCTTTGGGTCTCTCCCAGGTGTGTCTGTGTTTAAGAAATACATTGCATCAACGTTGCAAAGTTGACATTATTGGGCAAAGAAATAAGTCATTACGAGACTAATTGTAAACACTGAATCCATAAACATATGGGTGAAGTGATGATTATCTGTGATGTAGGACATTTGGTAGTGAGATTCGATCGCTTACTGGAGGTGTTTAAGTTTAAAAAGACTGGATCAGCCCCTGACTGATAGCTTGCTTTGACTGAGAGCATCCTAGCTCTGCATTCACAATGCCTCCCTCTGTTCGCTGATTGGACAGGTTAAAATGCTTCCTGAGACAACAAACTCAATGGGATCAAATCCAGACTTGCACTGTAGGGACATGATAATCAAGCGGAAATGCTAGTGAGGCAATTCGAGGCTAACTGGCTATGCATAGACTACCAGAATATCCTATGACTAGAAAATAACTAGACTAAAAAAGGTCAGAAAATCGTTTTTTTCCCTCTGCACAGGTTTAGCCTAAAAAGCCTGTATTAGGCTAGAGCCTAGTTGTAGGCCTACATCATACCCATATTACCTGTTTCTCCTTTCTGCCTGCAGAGGCAGACACAGTGTCATGGCCTTTGTGTTCATCCACCATGCAGAGAAAACAGACACAACATTGGTCTGTACGACAGAATATTTCTAGAGGCTTCTCATGTTGGGTGCAGATCCTTTCCTGTAGCTGACCTGTGGCATCAATCACTCTGTGTTTTCGTCCAGGGTTTACATCATTGTGAACTTTGAAGTGAGCTTCACAGTATGACAACAGACAATCTAAACAAGACTTCACAGCTTTGAGTTTTCTGTCAATGCAGAGGTTGCATTCTACTTCCCCGGGTTCTGCACATACAACAGGAGCAGGAGCAACAGCTTGGATTCTGGTCTTTCTGAACTGTTCCATAAGTTCAGCAAAAACATTATTTTTGTTCAGAACGGGTCTCGGAGAGAAAGTCTGTCTGCACTGTGGACAGCTATAAACCCCCTTCTGATCGTCTTTATCCCAGCAGTCCTTAATACAGCCTTTGCAGTAATTGTGTCCACAGTTTAGAGTTACTGGATCCTTGAGAATGTCCAAACAAATCGGACATGTAAAAAGGTCCTGGGTGCTTGAAATTCCCTCTGCCATTTCCAGTAAAGTGCAGAAAAACGCCTCTCGAAGCTGTTGATTTTTCACTATGCACTTCACTTTCAGTTTCGTTTCTAATGAATTCCGTGCGCAATGGAACGTGAGCACAATGACCTGACAAGGACTGCAGGGGGCGCCCGAGGTCATAATCGCACACCAGTGACTGAAGTCTCTGTAAAAGCACAAGTACAGAGACAAGATGGATCGCAAAATAAATCGCAAAAAACCCAAAAGAACAGACTCAGAGACATTTGAATGGAGTGGTTTAATTAGTGCATTATGGCTAACCACTGCTACAGATGATAACCCACTGGGACTGCAGATAGGGGTATCTAAAAAATGTAGCACTTCCTGCATCTATGCATCAGAATATTTCAAACAGCAAAACAAGGTATTTATTAACATCACAAATTAATTTATGATTTAACATACATTTAATTTGTTTTTTATTTAGACTAACAACACATTCTTCATAACTGATAAGTCATAATTGTAGGAGAATGAGGCTATGCCACACAGAGCTTAGAACCAATTCAGATTTGACTGTAGTACGTTTTTACTAGCAGGCTGAGCTATGCTGGACTCATGCTGGGATCTGGCCATGCATCTTTTCCCCTATGTATGTAAACAAACAAACAAACTCAGTTCATCCTCAACTGTGTTTACCATGACAGGACTGTCCATGGCTACTAGCATTAGCCTACATTCTTCATCATCATGAGAATGTTGAAAACAAAAATGTCTAGAACATATCTGAAGCAGGTCAATCAAAGACCAAGTATGCTTGACCAACAGCTGTGCAATAATACTCATCAATAGTATGAGTTTTACGTTACATCAGCCATGAGTTCTTTAGCAGACATAGACAGACAGCACAGGTGAAAGTTCTCTTTTTGTATGGCAGAGAGGCTATGGGGTATTTGAATGCCCCATGGTCTTGGATGACAGGATGCTGGATTCTTCTCCCTTGGACATGCGGGCCTGACAGTTTTGAATACTTTCTTGAAGGATTCAGCAAGTTCCTGGGTTCTGAACTTGGCAGCAAGTGTTTGACCTTTACCTCTGCCATCTATTGAGAGATAGTGATAGGAAAGTCTGCCGATAACTTGATGTAACACCATCAATGATTTAAAAACATGTACATTAAATATTAGTGTCTGCATTATGCATACCACATACCTGCATAGTCAGTGATGGTCCAAACAAAAGCAGAGGCAGAGGATGCTGCAGGCTTCAGCTCAGTAGCTTGTGTGATAAAGTGGTTGGCACACACGTTAAACACTTTTGCTCGCCTCATGACTACACGGTAGTGTTTCTTCTCAGAGTGGAATAGGATTTTAATGTCACCCACCCCTCTGTCTTTCCACTGCATTGACTCCAAATCAAAGCGGTACAACTTGGTGCGCTCCTTAAACAAGATCTCTTCTTCCTCTTCACCAGACTTGACTTCAATCTGAGGACAGATACATGACAGAAACATGACAGATACTGTATATAGATTTATTTATTAATTCATTAGCTTCTGCTGTACATAACAGGATTAAAGTCGACCTGTGCTTTCCACACACCAATCAAACTGTTCACTGCATATACAAACTCAAGGGACTTAATGCTTATGTCAACAAATGAGCAAATATTGATATCAAAGCCTGTTCTTACTGTGTGGCCATAGCCTTCTTTATTAATCCCATATCTTTACCATTACATCAGGGTATCTGCACATTTTAAAAGACAAATATAAGGACTTTTCTACAACCTTTTTAAGACCTCCGGTGAAAAAAAAAAAAAAAAACACAAATACATTCATAAGGGTCTCCAGGTTTTAGCACAATTGCCAGTGATGAAAGTGTACCAGTATACTTTGATGTCAAAATACAGAACTTCCACAATGACAGCTCTGACAAACTGCAGACATAAGTCTCATCTGGCTCAATATCAAATTTAAATTTAAATTCCCTGTACAATGAAAGAGCTATGTATATGACAGAGAAAACAACAGTGGAGAGCGACAGAGTGACACAGACACATTTGGCTAAATGCTGCTGCTTTGTGCTATTTGACACCATATGTAATCTTTGTTCTAATTTGTCTATGTTTTAGTGCCTATTTCTAAGTTCAAGATTTTCAGAAGGAGGGCACAACCATGCCTCATGTTCATGATAGCTTTTTGGCCATGCACAACCTCTCTTCATTCATCAAAGCAAAGGCAAAAATGGTTTTACGTTTTATGTCTCCTTTTAATCAGGATTGAGAACTAGACTCCACTATGTCATTCTTAATTGTAACAGTAAATGTCAAAGTAAACTAACAATAAATATGAAATATACCACTGAGCATGATGTGCTGAGAACAAGCCTGAAATGTGCTCAAATATGACAAATATGTGAGCAATACTACATTTTATTTTACTCTTCAATCAGATTTTTTTCTCTTTATGCTTAAATCATTAAAACTTTAGTGTGAAATTATACCTGTTACAGTAAGTCTCAAAAAGCTGGCATGATACAGTAGTATTATGCTGACGATACAATAGTCTGTCAATGTCTGGGGTGTGTAAATGGACAGGGGCACAGCATTGTGCGTTTTCCCCGTTTTTTTCATCTTCGCAACATCATCTCTGAAATGTCAACAGATTAATAGCGACAAAAACCTTATGAATAACTAACCAATCTCCTAATTTAAATTACTAATAATCACTGCCCAGACACTTCCTCCCAATCAAAATTCATCTTTTGTCACAAATGAGGGAGAGTGAGACACAAGATGTGAGCACAATCAAGCACGGTGCCAAACACTGAATTTTTGAGCAGTTATATGTTTTGCAGCAATCTCATTATTTCCTAAACCCAACACACCTGTCATCTGCAGTTTTCATAAAGATATTTGCAACGACGGGTCAAGAGGTGTAGTTCGTACCATACAACTTTACGATCAAGCTTACGAATGCTCGTTTAGACTTTAGCTTTGAGAAACATCTGTATTGCTAAACTATTCATCTTACCAAGTTGTACCACCATGGTCTGAGCAATGATTTTCAGAAACAGTTGTGGAACTAGTTGTGGTTCCAGACATGATAGTAGCTGACTAAGTTATAACAGATGTGCATTTCTTTAGTATTGATATCAATGGAGCTTCTGTAACCCATCCAGAAATAGTTGCATGATGAACCAAACTTTATCCATATACCCAACACATGCGTAATGGTGCGTAAACTGGCTATCCATAATCAAAGCAAGTAGCTTACTGTCGTCGTTGCCTTCAGAGCATTCTCTGATGTCATTACAAGGAACTCTCGGTCACATGCAAGTTCACTTTAAACTTTCACTTATCAATCTTTTGGACAACTTTGAACTAGAAAGACTTAGATAAGAATGTGATTTAGAGAGATTTCCATCCCAATACTGCCTGGAACCGCTGTGCCTGGAATAAGACACCTACCTTTAAAAGGCAAAATTACTTGGACTTCAGCCACTGTTAAAAGAGAACAATCACATTAATACTGCATGACTTAAATAAGTATTGGAGGACCTGACTACATCAATCTAACTGTGATACCAGTACACATTTCTATCTTGTGAGATTATTTTAAGTCTGTAAGTTTTCCAGTCTTGAAGATCCATCGGTCCTACCATAGACAAGTAAATATAGAAATGATTTAAGAGTCATACTTTATAAATAAATATACACAGCACATAAAATATATAAATATATAAAGTATGTCCGCTTTGCATCTATTATGCCCTGCTGATTTTCTCCATACTGTGTGCCACTCTATGAACCATAATACAAATGATACAACCACAACAATTGCTATTTGGTTCTGTTTCATACAAATTAAAAAATAAGTGAACTGAATTAAATCTCTTGACCAACCAGCAGCAGAAATCTTCAGGATCTCCTGGTTGCAGAAATCATTGAGCTGCCCCCTAAGTGTGAAGACCAATTTCCTGACAGCTTCAAAAGAGAGGCTTTGGTTGACAGTGACACTGGAGTCTTTAGAGTCAGGTAGGTCACTGACTGACTGGACAGTCTACAGAAAGAAAGAATAGGGCAGGGGTATCAAACATATGTCCCGGGGACTGGCTCCGAGCCTTCACATCATTTCATGCGGCCCGATTCAAGCTTGAAAAGAATTGTAGCTATGTGGCCTACTTGAAAATAGTTCTAACGACGGACAAAATAATTATTGCGTTTCTGCAATGCAATACTGG
Organism: Tenualosa ilisha; assembly: GCA_015244755.2. NCBI lineage: Eukaryota > Metazoa > Chordata > Actinopteri > Clupeiformes > Clupeidae > Tenualosa > Tenualosa ilisha. The sequence continues at coordinate 324,653 of PYXC01000496.1, forward strand.
TGACTCCACATGCATGGCACGTCACTATTAAACTCAACTATGAAGTGCACCATGGAACTACTTACTGACAGTTTGTTGTCACGCAAGTAAACAAGCTATGGTAGCCCTCTGAGGAAAAGCACAATGTTCATGCGGCCCTTGACAAAAATGAGTTTGACTTCCCCGGAATAGGGAGAGTAGTACTCAATACAGAATAATTAGTTTTTAGTAGCATCACAAAAAATAATGCCCCGTTCCATTTGCAGTCGGAGCTTGGTTTCTAAGTAGTTTTCCAAGCTCAGAGGCAGGAATGATGAAATTGCACCCCCCCCCCCATGACTCGAGAAGGTTAAAAGTAAGTAAATAAAATATAGTCAAATTTCACCCTAAATGTAGCCTACATCGAAGCATCTCTTAATCAATGCAGCCTGCATGGCAGCATTATCGTGTCAGGTCTTCATTGAGCAACTCATCTATTAAAACTATTCGATCTCTTTTTTAACATGTAGGCCTTTGATATCGTTTGATGTTTGTATGCAAATATTTTGAAAACATGTCTTAGTAACGAAACTGACTAATCATCCACTAGTAATCACTATGCAGGTTTCCATAATGCACATTTTAGCTATTCATATAAAAAAATATACTTTGAAACACTTAAAATTCAGATGTCAATTACAGACATCCAGTGGTCATAGGCCTACCATTCAATACACTAGAGACAAGTGGATTAACTGTCCAATGCATATAATGCAATTAAAGTTGATGGAAACAGTTTATTTACATTTACATTATTTGCATATATTTAAATTTATCATGACTCGTGTCTCTCCCTGTGTGTGTCCAAAAACATTCCCCTGACAACCTTACATTCTGATATTACAGCTGGGCTGGATTAGGAGGATGTCCATTTTTAATTTGCGCGGTTAATTTGCCCAGTTTCTTCAGTCGACTTTTCATGGACGCAAACAGAATACAAGAGTGGGCTTGAATGAAAACTCGCTTACTAATAAAAAGCACAAAACTTCTCTTATCAGACAAAGCAAGGAGTAAGGGCCTGTCTGAAAGTGCTGTGTTATTATTGGAGCAAGGACCTGTATGAAAACGTAGAGATCCTTTAGGGGTTAATATCTAACCTGAATTAAAGTTTCCGCTGAGGAATATTCCCTATTACTCAATAACTATCATTCTATTTACTGTATGTGCATAAACAATTTATCAGAAAATTACCTTCAGGAAATGGATGTGATCATCTGCAAATAAAAGCTGCTCCAGCTCAGCATCTCTCTTCTTCAGCTCAGTAATCTTCTGCTCTAGTCTCTTCAGGAGTCCTTCAGCTCGAGTCAGCTCAGCCTTCTCCTGAGCTCTGATCAGCTCTGTCACCTCAGAGCGTCTTCTCTCAATGGAGCAGATCATCTCAGCAAAGATCCTCTCACTGTCCTCCACTGCTGTCTGTGCTGAGCTCTGTTCAGAAATGCATAAAGATTCTATCTGCTGCCAGCAGTCTTTACTCAGCTCACAGCCTGGAAGAGAACCATAACCCCTGAATTTGTTCCTTTAGTAGGCAGCTGTAGTCTTGTCAGAACTCACCTTGAGAGTCTCTAAAATCTTCCTCACCTCCTGCAACTTCACCTTACTCATATGGATCCTCCGCTGAAGTGTCATCTTGGTCTGCTCCAAGTGTGTCTTTGTATATAAAAAATGTGGTGGCCATAGATTTAGATTCTAGAAGTTCTCATAGTATTTCTAATATTAAAAGTCATAGTTACGAAAGCTGGCTATGATGTTGATATTATAAATGTCACAACACACAACATTCTTCATCAAATTAAAGTCTTGTTTGTGTGTTAGTTTCATATAACAGCATATCAATGAAATAGATAATAGGAAAAAAAAAATTGGGCAGAGGCCAAGTAGCCTCCACCTTGTTCATTAATTCCGTATAACAGCACACCTCTGCAACCATTATCCCTTAATTAAAAACATCAACAACTCTCCCACCTGCACTTCAGAATAGAGAGGGTGGATAAATGGTGTCCTGAGTGCTCATGACAGGACGTCATAGTGGAGTCTTTGCTCTCCTAAAAAACGTGCTGAAAGTTTGTCTAAGTGCACCTTGGCAGGTTATTGTATTGTGAATTGCAGAATGCACTGCAATTGCTTTTCCTAAGTTTTACAAATGTTAGGTGTAGCCTATATTGTGCATAAGCCTGTACCCATAAGACAAATAGAAAATTGAGCTGAATATAGGACATACATGTTATAAAGGGATTTCTGTTATTTATATGCTTTCTTGAGCAGAAAAGAGAATGCTGCAATGTTTTAATATGAAGGCCTTTAAATAAAACAGGTTGTGATATCATACCTATGCCTAATACCTAATAACGAAACACCTTGCTCATTCTATATAAAATATGTAAGGGATAATGAATGACACAGCGTGCATAAATCGGTTAATATTGCATGTTCTAGGTGGTGATACATTAGCTTTTTGTCTCCTTTGGCACACCGTATTTCATTTTTCGCAACTTCAGACTTTTTTGAGACATGTTGCAAGTGTTCCAATTTTAAATGTGTAAATTCTCCGCAAAACAATAATTTTGCCCAGTTTCAACAGTTGATATGTTGTCTTTGCACTATTCTCTATCATATTTATGGCTTGCATGTATTGAAAATAATAGTATTTTGTTTTTATTGCTATTTTATTAAGCATCTGAATTGGGTTTGTAATATTTTATGAAAATATCAAATATCTCCATGAAAGACAGGAGCCATCTGGATCTGATAAAAATTAAACACTCTGTCAGTGTTTCTGTCAGCCATTTCCCTTGTCAGTGTACCCTGACTTGGTGATTTCATAGCCTAACCTTGGACTTAGAGGCGTTGCAACACTTGACCAAAAGATGCTATTAGCTTTTAAATAGGATCCTCATTATGTGACTTGGAAACTTTAGTGTTTCACAAACATTGTGCTTGGGGCATCTTTGACTATCTTGAAAAGCGCTAAAACAAATGTATTATTATTATTATTATTATTATTATTATTATTATTATAACTGGGCGATTATTAGTAGGTCTAGTAGTATAGTAGTAGTAAGTGTGCATTATCAGTAGTACCTGTTTCTCCTTTCTCCCTGCAGAGGCAGATACTGTGTCATGGCCTTTATGTTCATCCACCAAACATAGAAAACAGACACAACTTTGGTCGGTACGACAAAATATCTCCAGAGGCTTCTCGTGTTGGGTGCAGATCCTCTCCTGCAGCTGACCTGTGGCATCAACGACATTGTGTTTTCGTCCAGGGTTTACATTATTGTGATCTTTGAAGTGAGTTTCACAGTAAGAAAACAGGCAATCAAGACAGGACTTGACAGCTTTCAGCTTTCTCCCAGTGCAGACGTCACACTCCACGTCTCCAGGAACAGCACACACAGCAGGAAAAGCAGCAGCAACTCGGTCTCTCCTGAACTGTTCCACAAGCTCAGCAAAAACGTTATTCTTGTTTAAAACGGGTCTCGGAGTAAAACTCTGTCTGCATCGTGGACAGCTGTAAACTCCCTTCTGATCGTCTTGATCCCAGTAGCCCTTAATACAGTCCATACAGTAATTGTCACCACAGTTAACAGTCACTGGATCCTTGAGAATGTCCAAACAAATCGGACATGTGAAAAGGTCTTGGTTGCTTGATATCCCCTCGGCCATGTCCTCTACAGTGCCGAAAAACACCTCAAAAGGCTTTTGACACAACGCACTACTTCACTTTCAGTTTACTTTCTGCTGAATTCGGTGCGCGGGCACTGCAAGTTCATGGAAAACGTGCACTGCTACGTCCTTCCTCAATAACGCCTATCCGGACGAAATGCCGTCATATTCTCACTGGCTGAAGGGCCTTGTGTTAAAGCACAAGTAGGCTGCAGAGACAAGATAGCCTAGATCACAGAATAAACCGCAAGAAACTAATACAAGGCCAGACTCAGGTACATTTGGACATCTGACATCAGAGACACTATGCTTTGTCAGCGCATTGTGGCTAACCAGTGCTACAAAAGATAATCTGTGCATCAGAAATTTAAAACAGCAAACCAAGTTATTTATTTGTTAACATCAGAATCTAATAAACTGAAAACTTAAAGGGGACACAAATAATGGAGCATTGGATCTTGTTCCCTGATGTTAAAATAAAATATACTGAACTCTGATTTATCAAAAAAACAAGATGAAGTGCAGTTTAACAAGCCCAATTAAAACCTTTATATTTATGCTGTATGCTTTATGTGCCCTCTTTGACAAACAAAAATGTTTTTTTCATTTTATGTCTCCTTTAAATAAGCCTGTATGAAATCTATCAAACGCCTTGTGTTTTTCAGTTCCAATTTAGTCTACACATCCAGGCAACATTCGACATAAGTAACTGGTAATTAACAGTAAGAGAATGAGGTTATGCTGCATAGTCAGTTCAGATTGGACTAATGATTTTTTCCTGGCATGCTGAGCTGTGCTGAACTCAAGCTGGTCCCTGGTCACACATCTGCCTGTCATCATGTCCTGGTGACAATCAAATCTTTATGGATACTTGGAAAGTGTGTGTGCTGTTCTTGAAATTTAAGTTTAAAAAGCACATTATAAACAGTCTCTCCTATCTTCATTCACTGTCCACTTAACCTTGACCTTGTTGGAAAAAGTCATGGGGTCAAGGAAAGGTAAAAAGATTAATTCATTAGGACTTGAAAAAGACAACAGCAATTTTAAGAGACTGTGAATCCACTCACACTTACGGGAAGGTGGGTGTTATTGATCTGGGCCAAGTTGATTGGTTGTTGTTTCATAGTGCAAGGAATTGTGGGGCTTTTCATGTCTCCTTTAACTTCATAGGATCTACATAGTGTACACTATGCTAGAGGAGCTTTGGAATGAAGCATTGAAGCAACTTTCCGAAGCATTACCTCACCATTACTATTAAATATTTCCGGGTTATTTCATTAGGAAAGGAACTTTCCTAAGCAAAAAAGATAATCCAAAAGCAGCCTTAGAGAAACCAAACGGTCCTTATCATTAAATACTTTCAGGTCATTTCATTAGGAAAGGAACTCTCCTAAGCAAAAAAGAGAATCTGAGAACAGTGTAGCCTATAGGTGTTGGGTGTGGTAAGGAAAAGATAAGATAATTGCATTACATTCAGTACTGGAGAACTTGACTGTAACAAGCTGAAAAATAGTATTTTTAGGAGCTTTATTGGAAACATTATTCCCATTATTCCAAGATGCCATGAACACATGGATAGATCTCCATAGTGACAAAATGAAAACGTAACATGAAACTCCGGCGCCCACGTGTCCATGTTGAAAAGGTCTTTGGGCTTGTTTAACTTGGCTGGCTGGCTGGCTGGCTGGCTGGCTAAGTGGGCAAAAGCCCATGCTGTAAGGAACATCACTGACTTCTGTACAATTCAAAAGACTTATTGCCACCCAGAATGCATTACTTTAAGCCAGACAGCCAAAGTCGCTCTTACCCAATGAGACTGAGAGGGTTATACTCTAGTTTCATGGAGCATCTGCATCAACAATAATTACATACCTTAAATCCCTACTTTTAAGTCATTCATTGTCATTACAGTGTGCATATTTCATTAACTTATATAATGCGTACAAACTGTAAAACGTTACTGCTGCCATGCAACTCTGACCAAGATAGTGCGACATGCACCAGTGACTGTCTAGACTACTTACAGAGAGTGTTGTGTTTACAATCTGTTCACCAGAATTTCACAACCGTTCAACATTATGCAGCACTAGTAATCCTGTGTAGTAAGCCTACACATTCTCTTTGTGCAGGAGTGTAACAGAGAGTGTTTTTATACACTCTTTATACACTATAGGCGTCATTGCAGGACAATCGTTAAAAGCTGAAGGCCTAAAATACCTGCACTACCTCAGAATATTGTAATATTTTGGAAGACTTCTGTCAGTTTATCTCAGATTTTACTTACAAAAAAATATAATCGTTATTAGCCTCGCAAGCTAATTATGTGACCAACCTAGATGATTTGAATGAAAGAGACAAAGGAATGCGTGTTTCTGTGTACATATCAGGGTCACAATTTAATTGCAATGTAATAGGAAAACAAAGACAAACCCCCCCCACAAAACTAAACATAAAACATTCTAAATAATGTAATACATTTTACACTGAATACCACTTTAAACCTCTTCATGGTGCAAAAGGAAGTGGTGGGTGAAGAACCGGTACCAAATTAAGTGTTGCAGCTCATGCAGAAAAACTATATTTTCTAATACAGATATTTTACAGCAGTTTAGAGCTGTACAGAAAGAGATAATTATGATTAAAGATTGACTATATTAGAGAACCAAATGTATACCACTAAACCCATTAAATTACTGGAGGTTGAAGGCTCAGTAAACTATTGCAAACAAAATGGCTAATTTGCAGTGTATGTGTAACACAGATCCAAGAACACACATGCTAAAATAGCTATGGATCAAATATGGGAATTAACTGATGTTTTCCCAAGATCAGAGATCGATTGAATGATATGATACAGCATCTATAATTGGGTCAGAGTAACTTCACTGATGATTTAGTGCATAATGTTAATCCCAGGTAAAGTGGTTCAGTGAATGTTGTCTGGACTCTGTGAAGGAGGGTCAGAGTCATTGTATCAGAGATGCTATAGAAGGCCAGAGTTCCTGCCTTGTGATCCACATACACTCCTATTCTGAAGCTGGCCACTAGGGGGAGTTTAGTCTCTTTATTTTTGTGCCAGAAAGAGGAGCTGTAGCTGGTGAGTCTCAGCCTCCAGGACTGATCACTGCAACCAAACCTATGTTCATAACACCCTCCGTTCCTCCTGTTCTTTCTATATGTGACTGCTATATATACATACACCCCACTCCATTCTACCTCCCAATAGCAGCGTCCAGACACACCCTCTCTACATAGTACCTGAGACCACCAGTAAAATCTCTCTGGGTGATCAGGACGTGACTGGATCTCAGCTCTCCCTTCCACCCTCCTGTTCCCCTCAGACAGATGGAGGTTTCTGTGTGCTGTGTTTGGATCCAGTGTGAAGTGACGGGAGTCTGATGGAAGAGAGGACAACACAGAGGATTCTTAGGGTTTACATCTCACATCTCACTGAGTGAGAGAATGAGTTTTACATTAAACTTCCCTGGTGTGTGTCTATATGTGTGTATGTGTGCTTGTGTAATGGATGCCAGCTAGTCTAGCCGTGCATATGGAATGTAAGTAAACCTCCCTCCCGACATCTCAACAGCTCACTAGTCAGCCTGGGCTTTTCAGTCAACTGGCTAGCGCGCTCGCTTCCTGGTCTGAGTGGGTTTGAGTTCCAGGCGTGAGTGTGCCAGATACCAGCTAGTCTAGCTGTGCATATGGAACATTAGTAAACCTCCCTGCAGACATCTCACGAGCCTGCTGGTCAGCTGACTGACAGCCTGGAGTTTTCAGTTGACTGGCTCAAGAGCTCGCCTCCCAAGCTGAGGTGTTCACTTTATAAAGTTGAATTTACTTATAAATGTAAATAGAATTTGTGTATATAGAATAAAACTCACATTGCAGACATTCCTCTCTGGTTGATGGTTCAGACAAAACAGCTTGAACTTTAGTCACTATTGAGACAGAAAAACATATTATAAACAACTCTTAACTAACCGTTACCACTGCATCAACTTAACCTTTGGTTTTAATGATATCAGCAAAAATTCTATGGCCTATGGTGGAAGAACTTGGGAGCACTTCGACCTCATCATCAATTTCATTGATCCTGAACCTAGATTTTGACAATATTACTGCACTGAGGTTGAACCATACATTATAGTTATTGTCATTTCTATTCAAATTGTGATGTCTTAATTTGCATCGCTATACTTACATGTTTGACTACTCGTGCAGTTGTCTGTAAATAGGGAAAACGTGGAGGTGTTTGGTGACTTCTAACTTCAGTCCTGTTTGGAACTGACTGTATGAATGAGCCCTAAGTTACAGCTAACAGACAGTGAACCCAGGCAGCTTGAGCCCATACACTGAGACAATTGAGGAAGGCATCAACTCGTCTACGTTTAGGCAAGAAGACAGTAATGCAGTGGTAAAATAGTGATGTGTTCCTTTAAGAACCAACCCTTCCTGCAGACAGGTACATGTGGGAGATCTTTAAGAAGCTGTAAGCAATGTTAGATCATATCACAGTTGTTTATATTTTGTACCAGACAGTCAAACAGTTTCATCATTTGAACAGAACACCGCAGAGGGGAAGCTAACCACTTCCCCTCCAAAAGAAACACCTCACTGTGTTTTGTTATTGTTTAGGGCACAAGTGTACTTAGCTTTCTTCTTCTTCTTCTTCCTCTTATTACTATTATTAAGATAATTAAGAGACATCTAAACTTTTGTCACATATGCAGAATGACCAACCTGCTTTAGATATCTTTATCACTTCCTGTTGGCAGAAATCCTCCAGCTGTTCCTTCAGTGTGGAGAGAGATTCCTTCACAGCCGCAAAAGAGATTTTGGGGTTTACATAGATGCTGGAAAAGTCTTTAGACTCAGGTAAGTCACTGACTGACTGGAGGGTCTACAGAAAGAAACATCACAGCGAGAAGGAGAGCAAACATGAATATGTAGTCTGATATTTAGTTATAGATATATTTAGTTAATGCAGCATTTCTGTGCAATTTCATAATATTCCCTACCACATGAACCTGTACACATATAGTACACACAAATAAATAAATAACAGATGTTCATCTCATTTGAGAACTGGCTTGGTGCTGGCCAGGACAGCAAATTCAGTAACATAGCAGATTCAACACAAATGAATGCATCACGCAGTATGTGCACTAACAGTCTTAGTTACCTTAAGAAAATAGATGTGATCATCTGTGTGTGAAACCTGCTCCAGCACAGCATCTCTCCTCTTTAGCTCAGCAATCTCCTGCTCCAGTCGCTTCAGGAGTTCTTCAGCTTGAATTACCTCAGCCTTAGCCTGAGCTCTGATAAGCTCTGTCACCTCAAAGCGTCGTCTTTCAGTGGCACAGATCATTTCAGTAAACATCCTGTTACAGTCTTCTATCGCTGCCTGTGCAGAGCTCTGGTAGGAGACACACAAAAGGACAGATCCACCTAGCTCAAATAATCTACTCTTCCACATACAGTATATACGGTATAGCTACCAAGATTGTAGCTCAGAGAAGCTGGAAAGTGGCTCAGATAGTGAGACTCCTGTTTGGTTGACCGGAGGAAAGCCCAGACTGAGGCCTGAAATGTTTCCTCTACCAAGCAGCTGTCTTAGCCTCATGTCAGTGCCTACCTTCAGAGTCTCGGCAGCCTTCCTCAGCTCCTGTAGATCCCTTTCTCTCTCCTGGATTCTCTGCTGGAATTTCTTCTGGGTGTCCCCAAGGTGTGTCTGTGAAACAAAAGCATTACCCGCCAGACGTTATATATTCAGTGACTTGCTCAGAAAACTTCTCTACTGTACGGTGGTTATATATGTAGAAAAAACAAAGTGTAGATACAGTGTAGGCCTCAAAAATAACTTCACACCTCTTTATTGGTTTTAAAAATGGGGTTCTGATATCCAGTGTTTACTTCTTGAACTTTCACAATGCCAAAGTGAGAATGGCACAACAGGCCCTTATATACTAATATAAGGGCCCTTATATACCAAACAATGAAACTGATATTTAGTATTATTGATATAGTATCATTATTAGAAGTATTTTTGCCATCTGTACTAACACTTAAATGTTTAGGCTTATAGGATTATAGGCCACTTAGTTTAGTCACTGCTTTTTTAAAATATTATTTGTATTGTACATCACTTTGGACAAAAGCATTTGCAAAGAACCCATGGCCATAACCATACTACAGCTTAGACATAAAGCAGACATAGATATCTATTGCATGTCTTGCTTCATGTGAAATCCTTAAGTTCATTGTGGTCTGCCCTTTAACAAAGGCACCAAGGAATAATTTGACAGGTTCACATTCTAGAAAAAAAGAACTGTAAATAACAGTCTGGAAACACAAACATCTTCCATGTCCTCTTTCACATTTTACATACTTTTCCAGGCCTGGAAAATACTAAAATCAAATTACATACATAACCCTGATTGTTATTCAATTATTTATTATTTATTTATTTATTGCTATTTAATTATATTATGCTTTACTGCCTGATGAAATCAGTGTAGTTCTATTCTGCTTCATTTAAGTTGTTTCATCCATGGCATCTACGTCATACCTGTGCCTCACAAATCAAGACAGTAGGCTTGTCTATCTACCTCTTTGTCTTTCCTCACTGCAGCGGCTGACATCATGTTGTGGCCTTTGTGTTCATCCATCACACAGAGAAAACAGACACAACTCTCGTCCGTACAACAAAACATCTCCAGAGGTTTGTCATGTTGTGCACAGATCCTCTCCTGTAGCTGACCTGTGGCTTCAATCATCTTGTGTCTTTGCACAGGGTGTAGGTCATTGTGAACTTCACAGTGGGTTTCACAGTAAGACACCAGACAATCCAAACAGGACTTGACAGCTTTGAGTTTTCTCTCAGCGCAGACATCACAGGAAACATCCTCTGGTCCAGCATAACAGAGATTAGGAGTCTCTTGGATTCTACTCTTTCTTGTCCTTTCCACTAGCTGAGCAATTATATTATTTATGTTTAAAGCGGGTTTTAGAGTGAAATCCTGTCTGCACTGGGGGCAGTAGTACACTCCTTTCTGGTCCCCTTGACCCCAGCAGCATGTAATGCAACTCATACAGTAATTGTGTCCACAGGGAATAGTTACTGGATCCCGAAAAAGATCAAAACAAATCTTACACGTAAAAAGATCGTCGGTACATGAAATCACCTCCGCCATTCTTAAAAGCTGGTAAATCACTCCACGAACCTACGGGACTGCGCGTTATGTACCCTCTCCTTTCGTTTCTTCGCAAGCAGCACGCGTGTACCTCCCTTATATGAAAACCCCGACATCACCTGATTTATACCACAGGTAAAACCTACCCGAACGGGTCCGTCTACCTTCCGTTTCAACTCTGAAACGAAACGAAAGGAATTAAAAAATGACAATAAATATAACTTGTTGAAAAGGGCTGGAATTCTATTAAGGTGTTTGCAGTTGTCTTTTTCACATTTTTTTGAGCGCATTACTCGCGGAAGTAGACCGTATGGATGAGTTGAGATGCAAATTAAGTTTTTGCCTGATATATTTATTCAGTTGTAGAGGTTTTTGGCCACCAATAAGTTGCAACATCCACAACTAAACTGACACTAGGCCTACATTGTCAGGCATGGTGCGAGCAGCCCTTTGATCTCATGAAGAATGAATTCGAGATACCCAGGAATTGTGTAGGTGGGTCTTGTGATGATCAACCTCTTCTACAAGGGGTTACAACTTCGAAGATGGCATTGCGGCGAAGAAGGGGATAGCTCTGAAAGTTAAAAGCCTACACCTGTAAGAGCCTATGTGACGAGTCAATGATGGTAGAGCAGTTATGTTGCACTTTATCTCCGTTAAACTTAACTATCCAAATATAAACAAGCCGGCAGTAATAGTAGCCTAATGTTGGCTGTCAACTCTCCACCGACTAAAGACGGTGTTTGCTGAATCGCTTGCTTGTATAGAATTTCCCACGGGATTATACAAGTAGACTATCTATCTAAATGTGTATCTATCCAGCTCTCTATCAAGGCATAGGCCTAATCATCCATTTCCAATGGATGCTAGACTTTTGTTGTTTTGCCTACTAGATGGAAATACATTCTAAGGCCTCATTCACATACTGTAGCAATCAGCGCGTTCGCAGTCCGTATCCGTTGCTTGTCGTGTGCGGTGCGTGTGTGTTTGTGTATTCTCACTAGAAACTGTCTCCTGCGTGAACCGGCTGTCCGAGTTCTCCTTTAAAGTCTATGGAGACCGCGTCACACCGCGGCACGCGGGAGCTGCTACGCAGAGCAGGCTGCAGTGTGCATAGTCTAATCTGTTAACATGCATTCTAAATAAAAACGAACCAAAAACGTATCCGACTTCACCGTGAACGCACAGATTGTGGTGTGAATGAGGCATAAAGAAGCAACAAGAAATTCTATTCTATCTATAGAATAATTCTATTCTATTCTATTTCTGAAAATCTATCGACAGTATTAAACAGAAAACAGTCCTTTCCCCATTTTGACACATTGCTGTTGCCAGCAAAAAAAAAAAAAGAAAAAAAAATGAAATGAAAAGGTTTTTAGACTTCAAATTTTCGTTTCAGAGTTCTAAATCCAATGGGAAGGTACACGGCTTGTAAAAGTTCTGTGGAATACTCACACATCTAGGCAGCATTGTGAAATCCTATGGAACCCCTGAACCACAAGAGTTATTTATTTATTTATTATTTATTGTTAATTTGAGATAGTATCTTATTATTTTAAGACAACATCTCCTTATTTTGAGATAATAAGTCGTTATTATTTGCTGGGGTAGTTAAAATTACCCAGCTGCAATCTGACTGCTCCAATCCAATCTGCTGTAATTTCCCTATCCCGTCTCACTCCCAGAGTTCAGGAGTTCCTGCCCTGTGGACCACACACTTAGTCTGGCCATGCCTTCCTAGCACTTCTGCTTGATTATTATCTCCCTACAGTGCTAATCTGGATTTGATCCCATTGAGCTCGTTGTCTCAGAAGGCATTTTAACCTGTCCAATCAGCAAACAAAGTGAAGTGTTATGAATGCAGAGCTAGAAAGCGATCAGTCAGGGGCTGATCCAATCTTTTTAAACTTAAACACCTCAAGCAAGCAATTGAATCATAACAAAAGTCTGAAACGAGGTTTCTTTTGATTCTTTTGGCTTTCCTGATGCATCGCCTCTTATACAAGTCCTGGATAGAGGGCAGATCACATCCACATATGCTTTGTGCTGTGCACACGACTGTTTGCAGAGCGTTTCATTTGGTAGCAGAGGAACTTCCAAATCAGGGGGCTATGAGCTGTATGAGCTGTGGGGGGCAGAAGGACAGGGCTGTGAGCTGTATTGAGGTGAGGATGAAAGTGTGAGGGTGGAGTAGAGTGGTTTGAGTAATATTGGTGTGATGGCAGTGGGAAAAAAAGGGATGTGAGTGTGTGACGTGTTGTCAGGTTTGTGGGTTGGAGTGTGGTGGAAAGGATGCAGTGTGTGTGGTCCATAGAGGAAGAATGGAGGTGAGTAGAAAGTGTTTGTGAGTTGGCCTTCTCAGCTGCTCCTGCTGGCCACGCCCATCTCCAGCTCCCACACACTTCCCCCACTCACCTCTATTCAATTAGGCCCAATCAGCCCATGTCTGGCCACAGACTTATTAGGCACATCTGTGCCCAAGATTCTCTCTCTGCTCAGACGCCTCATGGACTTGTTTACAGGCTGCTGCCTTTGTTTGCCTTTGTGTGCGTTATTGAACAATGTAAGTTCTATATTTCCTGTTTCTATGGAAGGCTGCTTAACTTATTTAGTAAACACTGAGTTTTGATGTGCCTGGTGACTTTTAAGTTGGTGGTGTTTTTGCATTGCTCACTTACTGTGTCTTTATTTGATTTGACTTATACCATCATAGTATTTATGGGCCAGTGTGTGTTCTTGGCTCCTTTTGCAATATTATTATTATGCTTGGCTTATTGTAGCATTGAGCTGATTGAGTCCTCTTTCCTTTCCTCCTCAGAAACCACACACACACACACTTACCCTTTGCACACACACACTCCTTACACTAGCACACACGCAAACATTCCACCTTTTCACATGCTCATCCCCATCCTCAGTGTACTGGGACATGTAATTCCAAATAAAGACTCTAACTGGAATTCAAAGTATTTGACTGGACTATGTTCTCACCCGACACCCCCACTGGTCTCAAGCCAGTTACCTTCTCTGTCGAACTCCTGCCTGGCCCTCCCTCACCCAAGCTAAATCTCCCGTACAGAAAGTGTTAAATGATTGTTAAGTGATATAAAGCGTTAAAATGCTGTAAGTCAGCTGTGTGCATGTGGTGTGTGTCTGTGTGTCTGTGTGTAGTTTAATGTGTTAGAATAAGCTTCAGAGCTTCAGATGGCCTGAGGATGGAAACTTCTGGTCTTTCAGTTCTAGCTATTATTTATTATTGATTGTGATTATCTATTGTACAATTACCCAACAGTGTTTTTCAATACAGACATTTCAGAAGTTAGTTTGCAAGGAAACAGATCTATATTATAATTACTATCTGTGCAATTCAGTCTGATCCCTAAACCCATTAGCTTGTTTGAAAGTAAAGTTACACAAATTCAAAAACATTTCTCACAAAATGACATCTTAATACACTGATGATAATCTATATGTACACCAAAAGCCCAGAAGTGAAGTTGCAGTAGCTGAGATCAGAAATGAGGGAATGGCTTCATCGTGCTGTTTTTTAAACCTCAAAATAAAAATCCTGGACCCTTACTGGTTACGGGAGTGTTAAATTGTGTGTTGTATGACATATAATATCTGCAAACAGCATTTGCCTCCCATAAGAAGAGTTGAAAACATGTCTATATTATAACATCATCTATTGTTAATGTAAACAAGGAAAAATATAACCCTGAAGGGAGACAATCATTGTTGAAAGTGTTGAAAATGTATGAGTTACAACAGCTTCAGTGATGATCCTAAGCCAACCAAGAACCCAGGATAGAACGGTTGAGTGAATGTGGTTTGGATTTTGTGCAGGAGGGTCATTGTGTCAGAGATGCTGTAGAAGGCCAGAGTTCCTGCCCTGTGATCCACATACACTCCTATTTTCCCCTCAGACAGATGGAGGTATCTGTTGCTGTCGCTGTGCTTGAATCCAATGTGAAGTGATGGCAATCTGATGTAGGAGACAAGACAAGATTTCTCAGGCTGCTTTGCAAAGCCATTCGCGTTAGCTGTGTTCGTGTTATTTGGCAGAATTCTTTTAGGCAACAGGGTTAAGGATTAACATAGAAGGCATTTGAGTTTGAATCTCTCTGGTAAAACTTCATTTTCTGAAGTAGGCTGTGTGTATTACATGTATACTTATAACAGGAATCTGTTGTACCTACTGCAGATTTCTTCATTACTTCCCGTTTGTCTCCATACAAGGGGACTGCTGCAAAAACTCAGTCTTGTAAATTTGTCGAATGGTTGCTGCATCTTTAGACTTTTGTAAGTCTCCAAATCCCTGGAAAGTCTACAGAGAAAAAAGACAACTGATTACAGTGTCTACAAAATCTTGACACTGAAACTCTTGACAGTTGAAAAACCTTTTACATTTAGCAAAAACCCTGAGACAGTTATCAGTAAACTCTGATTACCCTCTCATGTTAATTGTGTGAATATCAATTGAGTGCAGTTGATCAAATGTGGTGAGTGGTGACACAATGTAAATATAATCCTTTTGTGTTTTATGCAGTGTCTTTTTTGCAATACTTTTTGCTATTATTTTTCGATTTCAGTGATAAAATCTTTCTTTGAAACTGCATGAGGTGTGGTACACTGTATGTTACAAGGATCTATCTGGAAATAGATATCCTTACAGAAAATTCATCAGATCAGATTAATGGCCCACAACCACATTATTCTATTTTCATTTTTAGTCTATGTACAAACATTTGTCAGATAAAAGCTGTTTTCCTATACAGACAACTAACTATGTGATGTGCATTGCCTACGTTTCTACCGGAAGTAGTAGCTTACTTATAAGTATAATCATGTGAGAAAAATGGAGAAAGACTGGGAGATGCATATGGTGTATTGTGTTGCCTGCTGCCTCCCAGCAGAGAGCCAGAGAGTCATCTGCTTTTATCCATTAGGTCTCTATGTATGCATCGAGTCATATGTGTAATGATTTTGTCTGGAAACAACGCAACTGGTAAGAAGGGCCCTTACACATACAACTTTGAATTTGCTGCTGGAATGCGTTGAATATGTTGCTGGTAACACATCCCTAGTCATGACTTCCATCCCTGTTCGTGATGATGACAATTTTTTGCTGCCTGTTTTAAAAACTCTCAAAATATAGTTTGCCTCCTTGTTGGCAGCTATGGCACTAGAGAATACAAAGGCTCAAAAATGGTTGTGTTGATAAGAAGTGTAATACAAAGTTATGTGGAAACCATCTAAGAGCTCAGTGCATTTGCTGGGAGATCTGCTGGCTCCTCTCCCAGCTACACCGACGGCATCTTTAAAGCTGCAAGTTACCTTTGGCAATGAGACAAATGGCTGGTCCTCACTTACCTCTTTCTGTTCAGCAGTGTTAGCTTCAGCATTTGCCATGGAAAACTTATAGTCTTATAAGACAGAAGTCAATAACAACGTAGTTAAAGACATGCGTAGTTATTGTTGTACAAACAAACAATAAATAAAAAGAATTTTTACAGACAGTTGCCTTTGCCGGTAAACAGCCACACCATACATCTTCATCAAGAACTAACCTGCTGAGGGTAATTTTTCTTCAGAGCCAAATATAAAGAGAGTAGGAGGATCTGTATTGGAACAAAAAGTATTTTGCAATTACAAACCAGCCTCAGCTATAACATTCATAACTGAAACATCACATGGAAGTAAACCTTGACCAGGCCCTGCTGTTGCAGTTTTTGTCAACTACTGCTGTCTCTCTATAGTTTATGAATAAATATACATCTGTTAAATTAAGCATGACATATTATGAATATAGTAAAACTGAAAAAAGTAATTATAAAAAAAGTGCTACTAACATTGCTGTAGGACTAATTCCTTGTTGATGGTAACCTGGACTTCATTCACTATTGGAAGAGAACAAATGATTATTATCAATTATTCAACAAATTATTATCAAACAGACTTCAATAACCAGTGTACGGTATAAACATACTTGTGTGTCACACTTGCCCCTTATGCCCCCTTATGAGCCACAATTTAGATTAGTGTCATCACTGTTAGATGTTAGATGTCATCACTGACATACTGCAAAAAAATGACATACTTGCCACCCAGGCAGTGTGGATTTTGGGCAACATTACAATCAGCATAAAAGCCAAAGTGCACAAATTAAGATCCGTAAAGACTGGATTAGTTGATTTTGATGTAGAAGGACGTAACTGGCTTGCAGAGAACAGCACTGGAGGGGGGGGGGGTGTAATACATTATACAAGAGCCCATTAGCTGACTCAAACTTGCTTGCCCCACTTCTTGGGGGGGTGGGGGTGGGGAGTGGGCTGTTAAATCAGGTGTAAGTTCTAACTCAAGCTGGAAACTGCAGAGGATCTTGAGACAATCTCATATTTTTTTAAGGCACTATAGGTCATATGCTGTTATTAAATTAATTGAATTCAAAATGACCCACCAGCGACAGATATGTTGAGGACCTCCCATTTGCAAAAATCCTTCAGTCGTCTCTTCATTGTGGAGACAGATCCTGTCACAGCCTCAAAAGAGGGCCTTTGGTTGGCATAGATGCTGGATATAATTTTAGACTGAGGTAGGTCACTGGCTGATTCAAAAGTCTGTATATATAAAAATATAACAGAGAATACAGAGAAGCTTTTAATCAGTCAGAATGATATACAAATAGGAGCTATGGAGAATATGAAAAGATCCAGAAACATTTCTGTTTAATTGAAAAAAAAAACATTCCGTGTGATAGGCCGACAATTGTTCACATGGAGTCTAATGTAATTTCTTGACAAAATAATTTTGCTAATTTAATACCATGCACACAGCACAACATGCAAAGATATAGTAGATGGACCAGAAACATGGAAGGAAAGTAATTCAAAGAAAAAATATCTACAAATGTGAAAATAAGCGAATATTGTTATCAACACCAATTCTCACTGTGTGCTTGACTTTCTTAACATACTTTGAAACTGCAGGGTCTGTTATATATTTTTTTCAAAGTACAGTGTTCTGCAATTCAATATCTAAGGCCTTCAGTGCAATATCTATGTTTGTTTAAACTTTCAACTTTCCAAATTGCGGCTGCAAAAACTCATCTCGTTACCTTGAGAAAATGGATATGATCCTCCGTATGTGAAAGCTTCTCCAGCTCAGCATCTCTCCTCTTCAGCTCATCAATCTCCTGCTCCAGTTGCTTCAGCAGTCCTTCTGCTCGTCTTACTTCAGCCTTCTCCTGAGCTTTGATCAGCTCTTTCACCTCAGAGCACATTCTGTCAATGGAGCGGATCATTTCAGTAAAGATCCTCTCGCTGTCCTCCACTGCTGTCTGTGCAGAACTCTGATAGGAAACACACAAAAACATCTAAACATCTAAAGCAGCCCACAATTAATTACAGCGCTACCCACGGTGTGGATCAGAGGAACTGCAAAGTTCTGGAAAGGAGGATCCTGACTGAGCCCTGGAATGGCTCCTCCAAATGCCAGTCTATAATGCTGACAAACTTTCCAGTTGGTAAGGGTCAGTAGGCTACCCACCTTGAGAGTCTCCACAGCCTTCCTCAGCTTCTGCAGCTCCTTCTCTCTCTCTTGGATCCTCTGCTGCAGTCTCTCCTGGGCCTCCCCCAAGTCTGTCTGTGTTAAATGTATCACATTCACATTGCAGTTGTTTTGGCATCATAGATTTATTATTAGTTGTCATATTATTTCAATGATAATCAATAAGGTTACTAAACCTGACCTAGAACCTAGTCCCTAATGTTGCAGATAAGCCAAATGGTAAGAAACATGTGTCATTACAGGTGGTTTGAAAAATCTTGAGGTAAAAGGAGACCTTAACACTGCTATATGTAGCTTATTCAAGTATCAAAATTCCTCAAACACAAAAATCTTATTTCAAAATGTTTACTGATGAAATAGATAAAAATACAAAAATGAAACAATTATTTAAGCTCTATATTTCCATAGGAGTCGAGGTCTTAACTGGTCAGTTGTGGCCTAATTGGTTGGTCGGTCAGAAAACTGTATCACCTCCAACCGACCGTCTAATGAGAAATTGAATTTACCATGTGACTTATATTTCTAACTGTATCTCAAGCGCAGTCCCCCAAGTGGTTAAAGCATGGGGATTAATGCTTTCAGTCTAGATGCCGCTGACAGTGTGACATCTACGGTTAAAAGATAAGAGTGGGTTTTGCCATTATTATGCACTTCCTTGATGATGATTAAACCAAACCAAACCAACCTTTAAGAGGTTGCTGACATTTAATGTCATTAAAAAGGAGTGTATAGCCTACAGTTGTTTTCCTCTCTTTGCTTTTATGACTGGGCCAGCCAGGTTTCAGTTGTAAACTCACTGGCCATGTCTATCAAGTTAGTTCAGTCCTCCCTGACTCATGTCCTTACCTGCTTCGCCGTCCTTTCTGCAGCCGCTGATACTATGTCATGGGCTTTGTGTTCTTCATCCACTAGACAGAGATAACAGACACATATCTGGTCTGTGCGGCAAAATATTTCCAGAGGTTTATCATGTTGAGAGCAAATTCTCTCCCTTAACTGGTTTGTGGCATCAACCACCCTATGTCTTTGCCTAGGGTGTATGTCATTATGAGCTTTGTAGTGAGCTTCACAGTAAGACAACAAACAATCCAAACAGGTCTTAACAGCTTTTGGCTTCCTCCCAGGGCAGATGTCACATTGCACATCTCCAGGTCCAGAACTATCATCAGGTGAGTCTTGATTTTTGGTCCTCCTTATCTGTTCCACTAGCACAGCAATAACATCATTTGTGTTTAAAGCCGGTTTTGGAAAGAAATCCTGTCCGCACTCAGGACAAGAGTAAACCTCCGTCAGATTGTCCTGATCCCAGCAGGCCTTGATACAACACGTACAGTAGTTGTGTCCACATGGAATAGTTACCGGATCCCTAAAAAGATCCTTACAAATTGCACATTTAAAAAGGTCGTTGTTGCTCGAAATCACCTCCGCCATTGTCAAGCACTGTCAAAACTTCTGCGTTATATCTTTGCTACCTTCAGTTTAATTTGTTTTTAGCTGTTTAAACAGGAATGTTTTGCCTGTGTGGGAAGGTGCCAAGACGCGTCTGTAGCCTTTCTAGAGCGCTGTCGAAACTGAACTCCGTTACTACGTTACTAGCTCCGGTTTCGTTTCTGCTTAAAAGAGAATGTCTGCCCTATGTGGCAAGATGTCAGTCTAGATCATCGGTAGGTAGGGATACAAAGTCTATTACGTATTACGTGATATTCGGTTTCTGACAGTCTGTGTTTCCATGGGTGGTTTCTGTGAATATTTAGTAAGCGTAGTTGTCATGCGCACGCACCTGTAGGCATCCATTCTTGGACCGTGATTTGAATGGAGCTGGAAATGTTAAAAAACTATATGGTGAATGAAAATGTGTATTAGTACAATGTGATTAACTGAATAGCTGCTGATGGGATGACATGGGATTTGATGGGGATGGGCGGTCGCGGGGGACCATTTTTAAACTTGAGTTTAACATTTGTAAGGAGGGTCATATTCAGGGCCCAAAATTTCTAGCAGAGCTCCTGAGAAGTAGCCAGGCAGGACATGTCACCAATTATATTATAATTTTATAATTTCTTTAATCTTAGTTCTGTCTTATTTCTTAAACATTTAGCAAAGAACAATACAAATGTTTTAAGGCATTTACAATGAAAATAATCACATATTTGAAAAACTGTCTGGCATTATTTTAATTGACTGTTTCGTTTGATAAAATACTTTCAAACACACACACACACCCAACAATGTAGCCAACGTGACAGTGAAGGGCTATATTATGAGGAGATATTTCCTGTTACAAATACACGTTTACCCTGCACTTGTTACAGAAGTGTCACATCAAAAGTCAGTCACATCTGCTGTAGCAGTGAAGGCCCATTCACACCAAGAATAACTGTAACTACAACAGCAAACAATTATAGTTCTTGTTATTATTATGAAGCGTCCACATCACAAACTACAATGACAACAACACATGCAATAATATTCTGATTTTGACTCTGACAGCCAATCAGAAAGACTTGCATTAGTGTTGGTCAGTGTGGACACAAATAGCATTGTGCTTACAGTTACCAATTACAATTTATTATTTACAATGATCAGCATAACTGACAGCTCAAAGTACTTTGTACAGTCTGAACTACAATGAGTCGTAAATTTATTTCTTATCTGTATATTTATTTCTCATGGATGCAGGTCTGCCCACAGGTGCCCACCCACCATATCTTCAGAAAAGGAACTACAGAGCTATTATATTGAGGTTACAAAAGTTTAACTGATGATCCTTCAGAAACCCAAAACCCAGGGTAGAGAGTGTGAGCGAATGTGGTCTGGACTCTATGCAGGAGGGTTATTGTATCAGAGATGCTGTAGAAGGCCAGAGTTCCTCCCCTGTGATCCACATAGACTCCTATTCGGGGGATGCGCACTAGACAGAGGTTATACTCCTTATTATTGTGTTTGAAAAGGGATCTAGATGAGGAACAGCATAATTTCCATGAGCAACGATTCCATCCAAACCTGCTGTCGTCACCCTGTCCTTTCCTACTGATGCTTTTATATGAGACTGCTATATCAACTGTCCCACTCCACTCAATCTCCCAGTAGCAGCGACCAGACACACCCTCTCTACACAACACTTGGGCCCAGTTATCAAATCTCTCCGGATGATCAGGATATGACAGCATTTTATCTTTTCCCTCCACCATTCTGTTGCCAGCAGACAGAAGGAGATTTCTGTTCGCCGTGTTTTCATCCAATGTCAGGGTGCACAAATCTGTAGGAGAAAAATGTAGCAGCATTTACAGGATTATAGGAAGTGATCAACGGTGTTGCACTGCTTCTGTGCCAGACTTAAAGCTCCCAACTGAAGTAAATGAGGCCTATACAATATAAATACACTGTGTGTGTGTGTGTTTGCAAGTAACTCACATCCTAAAAATTCCTCTCTTGTTCTTGGTCCTGTTGCCAAACTGGTTGGTGATCTAGATACTATGGTGACACAGAACATTGATTACTGATTCAAATATCACTGTCCATCACTTGTCCAAAACACTAATTTCTCTCAAGCTCCCTGATTTAGTAAAATGTCTGGTGACTGATATTTGAGCTCAACACATTACATCCCTCTGACAGATACAAATATCAGTGTCCATTGCCATGAAAAACGAATCTCTCCAAATTGATTGAATACATTTAGGAAGTGCTTAGAGTCTGAAGGAAGCAGCTGTTTTGTGTCAGTCCTTGTGACTGGAGTCTCAGGATCAGAATTTGGCCAGCATCCTGACTAGCCGACATATCATTAAATAGAACTATGGAATTCTCCATTAACTACGGTGGCAGGAAAAGTAAGAATAACCCAATACATCATTTTATTTATTTATGTATGTATTTATAATGGTCAATTGTGTATATTGTGATTGTTTTTACTTTTGTTATCCAAGCTTAGATTTTTTGTACTTTTTTATTTTTTGAATCTGCTTGTTCTATTTATTGTTCCGCTAATGGTTCTCTGTGGTAAATTTGGGTTTCTGTTTCCATTTGTGTATGAAATGGGCTATACAAATAAAATCTGCCCTGCCTTGTGTCTGTGTGTGTCTAACTTACATGGTGAGAAGTCCCCTCTTATCCTTGGTACTGGAGACAAACTGGTTGGGGACCTAAACACTTAAAAACCACAAAAATATAATTGTCACAAACATAACTGTCAATCACTGTAAAACACTTATCTCTTTTTCAAGCCCTCTGATGTAGTGAAAGTTAGTTCTAATGCTTGGTAGTGACTCACGTCGTGATGTTGGGAAATTTATTACTGCTTCTGTAGAAAAAGAGACTCTCCTTTTCCTTTCTGTAGAGACATATACTGCTGCATTATTTTATTAAAGGTAACTGATTTTAATATGCCAACTTTACATGACAGACGAGGTTCAGAGTTATGCATATGGGTGCAATCTGTTGACCAACTTTTGTGGCTTAAAGCCCTCTATCACATCAGAAACACAGTGAAGTAAAATATCTGGTGAAAGATCATTAATATTTTAGGTATACTGTATGCATACTGTAGTGTAACAACTGTTACACAATTGCCCAGATATGATTAGGAAGTGCTTACTGTCTGAAGGAAGCTGCAGTGTAGTGTCAGTCCTTGTGATTTGGGTCTCAGGATCAGTATCTTGGAATCCAACATAGATAATTAGAGGGATTAATTAAGGCTGAAGGCCCTTGGCCCTCTCAAAAGTAAAAAAGATGTAAGAAAAATAATTTTAAAAGTAAAAGAATGTTCAATGATCCAATTTGAGAGGCAGTGTGTCTTTCAAATTTAGACAAAGAAGAAGAAAGCCTTCTAATTAAGCCTGAATAGGCGCTATAGGTATGTGGTTTCTGAAATTTTCTTGTGAATTTTTTTTGGCATGTGCGTGTACTTGCACCTGGGGACTGCTCATTGGTCCGACATTCCATTAGTCCAAAATTGTCGGTCTAATGGAATGTTGCACCTTTTATTTCTGACCAATGACATGGAGCCCTTGCACCTATACATTAGCACTGCCTAAAACTGCTTTCAGTCCTCTTGTGTGACAGATTCACTCTACCAATAAGGTATTATAAATGTCTTGTATGTGATATTGGCCCTAATTGGCCTATTCACAGTCAAAGGTAGCCTATAACCAGAAATAAGGCCTATTACCAGATCTACAGATCTACAAATAACTTTGTAATAGGTAGACTTACATGTTGAAGACTGGATGATTTGGACTTTTGCCACTGTAGAGAGAAAGAAAGTTAGAAAAATACAGGAACAGTGCAAATATCTTAAAATGTAGTCATGATGTAGTAGTAATATTAACACCTGCTGCAGATATCTCTTGGACTTGATGACTGTGGAGAAAATCAAGTTTCTCTTCCAGCTGCATCTTAAATGCAGAGACAGATTCTTTCACAGCTTCAAAAGAGAATCTTTGATTGAAGGTCATGCTGGATAAGTTTTTAGACTGAGGTGAAAGATTTCCTGACTGGACATGCTACAAAAGAGAAAGGCCCAACAGAAAATAATGTCAATTATATCTCTTGAAAATTCTTTATTTTGAGAAAATGCTGACAAATGTTTTCATAATCTGTATTACCAAGAGAAAATGCATGTGATCGTCTGTGTGTGAGAGCTGCTCCAGCTCAGCATCTCTCCTCTTCAGCTCAGCAATCTCCTGCTCCAGTTGCTTCAGGAGTCCTTCAGCCCAACTCACCTCAGCTTTTTCCTGAGCTCTGATCAGCTCTGTCACTTCAGAGCGCCTTTTCTCAATGGAGCGGATTATCTCAGTAAATATCCTCTCACTGTCTTCCACTGCTGTCTGTGCAGAACTCTGATAGGAGACATACAAGGTGTCCATAAAAGCAGCTCACCCATCCCCACCCCACCCACCAAATGCTGTGTGGCTTGGAGGAGCTATAGTTCACATTACAAACTCCTCATTGACTGACTGGAGGATCTTGTCCTGTAGTCAGCACTCACTTTGAGAGTCTCCACAGCCTTCTTCAGCTCCTGCAGCTCCTTCTCTCTCTCCTGGAGTCTCTTATGGAACTTCTGCTGGGTCTCTCCCAAATGCTTCTGATGACAAATGAGAACCACCACCATAATGAGTTCTTTATTTAGAATACTTACCGGTAATAATAAACTATGTAATTTTTTCTATAAATGCACAATTTACTAAGACTGTAACAACCTAACGACTAGAACTACTTAATACAATATAATACAAATTAATACAAAATAATGAATCCCCTGAATTGCAAATTATAGGTATGGTAAAAAGATACATTTGTTTTTAAATAAGAATGCTTTAATGGTGACTTTAGCTAATATATATATATTATAATTTGGTGGCTCAGCTGTATCCATGGCCTGTAATGCAGACTCTAGGGTTAGTACACAATTAGTACAAAGACAAGACATGTTTCTCTGCTGTTAGAAGAACGCACCTCACTGTCCAATTTATCTCACCATTTAGGCACAACAATGTGTATGAACACTGTGTATAGCCTATATACTGGTATTGATTATATATATATGGTGCTAGAACCAGGAACAGCCATTTCATGGTTTCCAGAATCATCAGATTGGTTAACATTGTGTAACAAACTCTTCATTTCTTACGGCAGAGACTATTGTCTACCAACTCTTTTAGCTCATATAGCTCTTTTAAGAAAGTGTTGCATGACTTTTTGGTTTGAGATTTCTTCCCAAAGAGTTGGAAGACAATAGTCTCTGCCGTAAGAAATTAAGAGTTTGTTACACAATGTTAACCAATCTGATGACTCTGGAATCCATGAAATGGCTGTTCCTGGTTCTAGCACCAATGACTGATTTACACATTTAAACAAATTGAACATAACAAAAAATTCACTGGTTCATTACCTGTTTCTCAGTCCTTTCTTCTTCAGCTGTGACAGTGTCGTGGGATTTGTGTTCATACATTTTGCAGAGAAAACACACAAATCTCTCATCAGTGCGACAAAACATTTCAAGAGGCTTCTTATGTTGGGCACAAATCCTCTCCTGTAGCTGGCCAGTAACATCAATCACTGAATGTTTTCTTGGGTGTGCTTCATTGTGAATCTTTAAGTGAGATTCACAATAAGACACCAGACACTCTAGACAGGACTTCACAGCTTTTAGTTTTCTCCCTGTGCAGACATCACACTCCACATCTCCAGGTCCAGCATAACACTGAGCTGGAGCCTGGATTCTGGTCTTCGTAAATTTCTCAACCATTTCAGCAATCAGACAGTTTTTGGAGAGAACAGGTCTGGGGGTAAAGGTGAGTTTGCACAGCGGGCAACTGTAGACTCCTTTCTGATCTTCTTCATCCCAGCAGCCCTTAATACAGTTCATACAGAAATTATGGCCACAAGCA
Source organism: Tenualosa ilisha (assembly GCA_015244755.2). Classification (NCBI taxonomy): domain Eukaryota; kingdom Metazoa; phylum Chordata; class Actinopteri; order Clupeiformes; family Clupeidae; genus Tenualosa; species Tenualosa ilisha. Next base: position 350,487 of record PYXC01000496.1, read on the forward strand.
ATTGCCACGGGATCCTTCAGCAGATTTAGACACACCGAACAAGTAAAAGAGTTTTCCTTTGTTGAAATTGCCTCTTCCATTTCACTTGCTTTCTCTACCAACCACTAGCAGGCTTTGAGAAAGAGCTGCCAAGTGATACAAGTTTTATATAACCTGATAGATGAGTTTCATTATCTCAGAACATTGCTTGCTTGGGAGTGGCATCATAGTGGTATTCTTAAAACTTGCTCTTCCAGAATTGCATTAAAAGTGAAAATAGAATATATAAGGAATAACAGGCTGGTGCAGATGTGTATCAATATGTAACCATGGCTGTAGCTACCATTGAGGACACCGAGGTCATGTCCTCTGTATTTTTTCTAGAGTTGATGAGATTTATAATCCCTGTACCAAATCTACTGTCTTTCAGATATATCTAGCTTTTCAAAACGAGAGTGTGGAGTGGGCGCTTGCTTACTCAAAACAAGAGCATCTATGCTGGCAAAAATCGCAGAGTGTGTGCGATTTATAGAAAGATACTTGGTATCAGATATAGATGATCACTAACTAACATTAGCATGCTAGCTATTGAAATCACAGCAAACCCTCCAGCCACAGCCAGGCTACTCTGTCTCCATACTCTTCATCAACTAGAATGACGTTGTTTACAAAGATAAACTGTACGAGTTAGTGATCTTTAATGATTAGACGTTTATTGTGATGGGTAATGATATTTGCCGTCGCTATATGTCAACTCGAGTGGGAATATTATTATATTAGCATGCCAGCAGTAGGTGAGAGCAAACATCTGGGAAAAATTTAAACTCACCGTTCATTTGGATGCGAATGAGGGGTAGCAGTTATACTGAACACCTTATATTTAATTTACGGGTCATTAAACAATTTGATAAACAATTAGTTTTCAAAGGCTTGCTTTCACATAACTGATTGGTGGTGAGAATATGTACATTAGCATCCAAATTCTCTGAAATATCCTGATGTTGCTGGCTAACAGGCAAATTGGGTATAATCAGAGTACACAGCAAACTGGCTGACTTTATTTGTTTTGAATGTAACCAATAGCATACATAGGTGGTGTTTTGAAGGTTAGCCTGTTACAAACCATTAAATGTCCATAGGCAACAGTTCTAAGCTGGGTGTAAGTAGGCCTACTGATGCTAATAGCCTATTAAAACACGAATTCCAAATCTTTGTGCATAATATTCTGTAAAACTAGACCATAGAGAAGGTGATCCTTATTATAATTGACATGAAAATGCAACATATTTTTAAGAAATTAAATTGCCATGCTGTAGCAAAGTCTGCTGTGAAGTTCAGAGCAAACATTTTACAGAGAAATGTATTTGAGTACAATTCAAACAGTTTTTAAAAAGTGCCTTTTTTTTGTGATTAATCGCAATTAATTACATAATTTTATGAGATTAATTGTGCTTTAAATTTTAATTGTTTAACAGCCCTAATTAAAACTAATAAGAGTGATGCTGTGTTTAGTCCATACTGTATTTAAACATGTTTTTTTTGTAACAAGATTCTTTCTTTTAGTGACATGAATCCAGATTATTCTGCCTTCCAAAGGAATTCTGGCATTGTGAGTTTCATGCAGCAAGCATTATTTCAAACCGTAAGTCAAGTCAAGAGACAGCAACAAAAGTGTGTGTCACACCCATTTTGTGAGAACTGACAGCCCTGTTTACCTGACAGTTGCTATTGTGGTATAGCCTCAAGAACTAGACAGGAAACGAAACATTTTCATTGTCATCATATCCTTCCGAATCATGCTGCAGTTGTTCACATTATTTCAGAGAATTAACATCTTTGGAGAAGGCTAATGTTGTACAATTACAGAGTGCATTTTTGATGTGATTCATCTATCACAAATGGCCAGTGAAAAAGGTGAGAACTGCTGGGTCTTATCATTTTACATTAACTCTAACTAGATAACTACAAATATAACATTAATTCTAGCCATAAGGTCTCACACATTACATCTTTCCTCAGTCCCACTGCTTCAGACAGGAGCCAACCCTGGTGAGTCTATTGTTATCATTGCTTAACAGCATAACATAATGTGTTATAACCACACAGAGCAAAGGAGTAACTGAATAAAAGACGTTGTCATTTTCATGATGTGTTGAACTGCATTAAGTAAGCTTTGCTTACCAGTGTGACAAATTATATGATAAAGATGGCCCCTGTAAATGTTATTTCTTACATATCCGTATCAAGGTGCTCGTTGTGAACGTTCTATTCGTTCAAAGCAAGAGAAGAGCAATTTTCATAACTTCACATTTGTTTGTTCCCTTCAGAGAAAACGTCTTAGTGGAGTAATGTGAAAATGCAGCTTGGTGTGTGACATACAGATAAGCAAGCAGGCACATCTTTGCCACTCTCTCGGAACTTCCAAGCTGTTGATTAAACTGTTGCGTTGCTTGAGAACAAGACGATAAGCTAAGCTTGGAACTATTTTGGGAAGCGGAGGTTGAACGAACAGAATTAAAAACTAAATGGTAGAAAACACAATTTGATGTCTTAAAGCTTTGTCATTTGGTAATGGAACTATTGTATAAAAGAAATATAGGACTCATAGTCGTGTAGCCTGGCCATGCCTTCCTACATACTTCCACTCAATTATCATCTCCCTACAGTGCTAGTCATGAATGGCAGTGTGGGGACATTTTGATACCAGCGTCAGTTAGCCCACAGAACAAAGCTCAGTGATCTCTACCATGAGCAAGTTTGTTTGCCTCAAGGAAGCTAAAGTTATGTCAATGCAGGTGGTGTGGGTGAATAAATCTTTCAGCTTAGCCTACTCATCTGATCATGTTGAGGGGCATTGTAAGCTAGGCTACTACAAGACTGGTAAATCTAGCCTACATTACAGACTAGAAACCAATCATTCTCTGCATTCACTGCTGAAACCATTCAAGATAAGGGTTATAGATCTACAAGACATGTTAATCACACAGTAATGCCTTTGTGACTGAAAATGTTAGCTATATTAAATGAAGCACGGTATACTCTTGCTTATCCATGAACACAGCTAAATCAGATCCACTGCATCAGAGAAACAGCAGACAACGATGTCTGCATAGTTTGTTTGAGGTTACCTTGGCTTCTTAGAAGACAGAATATTCACGAGACTTCCCCGACGACCCTGCAAAAAAAAAAAAAAAAAAAAAATTGCAGGCAGGCTTGCATGCACTGTGGCTATGTTCAACACATATCTCTGTTATTTGAACTCCCTGAATGATGAGAGTAGAAAAACAAATGAAAAAAGAAATGGATTAAAGATAGGCTGAGTTATGCTCTTGCTAGCACGTGCACTTAGATAGCTACACTGCTAAACATTAAAAAAAAACATTAAACATTTGCTTCGGTGTCCCAGGAATTGTCGACAGAAATTTGCTCACAGAAAATGTGAGTTTTTTTGTCTCTTAGTAGGTGGCACCAAGCGTATGTGGTTAAGGGCTCGTTGGATGCGGCTCGTTGAAACCTACATACCACAAAATTTGTGGGTTGGGCCACAGCTTTTTAGTTAAAAACTGTTAAAAACTTGTTGTTTGAACAACCCTTGAAACAGGGTCAGCACAGGGGCGGAGCGGTTCCTGGGGACGAAAATAGCTTTCGCCCTGTAAGCCTCCTAGGGCTACAGGCCCTACGAGTTAAAGTTAAACTATGTCCAATTAACCACTGAAAACTGTGAAAACTGAGTCCGACCTATTCTGGGGGGGGCGGCAGAGCAGTTGGTTAGTGCACATCTGGTGTTATCCTAGGCATAAGGTAGGGCCTGAAATGTTAATGTGTGTAGTTTATTGTTATCTACCACTACATGACACCTAATAACAGGTCTAAAACTGTTGGTTTCACAGAGAGTATACTGAGAATTGTGATAATTGGTAAGACTGGATCAGGAAAAAGTGCAACAGGAAACACCATCCTTAGAAAAGAGTTTTTAAAGAAGATTCCTCCAGTTCTTCTGTGACAAAGGTCTGCGCTAAAGAAGATGGAGAAGTGGATGGGAGACATGTTTCCGTGATTGATTGCCCTGGAAACTTTGATACAGATATGGATGAGGATCATCTAAAAACTGAGATAGAAAGATGTATTACATTGTCTCTGCCAGGGCCTCATGTGTTCTTACTAGTCATCAGATTAGGGGTAAGATTCACAGTGGAGGAACAAGATGTAGTGCAGTGGATCCAAACTAATTTTGGTGACAAAGCCTCCCACTATACAATTATACTGTTTACTCATATAGATGACTTGAACGACAAAACAGTGGAACAGTGCATTGCTGACTGCCCTAAACTCAGAGATGTTGTGGAACATTGTGGAGGGAGGTATATTGAGTTCAATAATAAAGTTAAAGAAAGTAACGATCTTCTAAAACTATTGGATATGATTAATAAAATGTTAAAATTGAATTGTAACACACATTACACAAATGAAATGTACAGAGAGGCTCAGCGGAAAATTGAAGAGGAAGAGAGGAATAGACAAGAGGAGGAAAGGAGAAAGCAGGAGGAGGAGAGGAGGAGACAGGAGGAGGACATTAGGAGGAGGTTAGAAGATGACATGAGGAGAGAGGAGGATAAGAGGAGACAGGAAGAGGAGAACAAAAAGGAGGAAGAACAAAAGAAGAAGAAGAAGAGAAAGAAGATTGAGAAAAATATTGGCATAGGTGCCACAGCAGGTGGTGCAGTGATATTGACAGGGGCAGCAATAACAGGAGCAGTAACTCAAATAGTTGCGCTACCAGTTATTTTGGGGGTGACTGGTATTGCAGCTTTGGCAACAGGGATTGGTTTACTCGGAAAATTGGCAGTAAACAAAATGTGTGTGTCTAGTAGTATTTAGTAAAACACAGACTGCATGATATAGATGGTCTGAAATTACATGTGTTTTTTTGGATGAAGTTTTTTATTCAGCATATTCACTGCAATCCTGAAAAATTGGTTGAAGAATATGTATGTATATATTCACTGTGAAATGCAGAATTTGCCCTGGTGCTCAACATTTGATTAACATTTTAATGTCTGTAAGTCTTTACCAAATCTTGTTAACCAACAGTAAACCTAATTCAAGGAAGGTTTGGATCTGTTTGACCAAGGCTTTGTAAGACTTTACGGTTCGTGGCTAGATGTAACCGCTGAGCAAATCTATTTGCTATCGCTGGGGTGAATCTAGATTTCTAGGCTACAGCTTCATTGTAACTTTGATGGTTAAATGGCTCATTACGGGGTGAATGAAGGTCCTCCATTCTTGGAATTGCTAGAGGGGGCCGAGTTACACCACTTGCAGCTTCTCAACACCGAGCTGCTGTGAAATGAAACCCAAACTGAATGAAGCTGTAATAGTGTCTATTACCTTGTCAGTCAACATAACTCCACAAACCATCGCTGGCTCTTATTCTTTCTGTTGCAAACAAAACTACATGTATTGAAGTGAATTAATTTTTTTTTAAAAATCTGCAAATATAGGAGAAGTAGGTAAAATCACAGGCTTGTTTAGTGTCCCTTTTATTGTATCTCATTGTGCATCTGGGTTGAGTGAGGGTAGGTATTAGCTTGCTGTGAGGCTATGTAATGGCCATGCTATGCTATGAACCCGTTGTTTGATTAGTCCTTAAAATAAATGGATTTATGTAAATTGTGTGATTTTGATTTTCTTTTTTAAAGCACACTGAACTGTCTCTGCGTATGAAATGCGCTATATAAATAAACTTGCCCTGCCTTGCCTTTTAAAAAATCTAGTTGGCATCTGGCTGGAGGTTCTCCATTTCTACCATCAAAAACCTGCAATCCACTTCAGCCCCTCACTGTGAATACTGTGCAACAAAAAGCACCACATCATTAACAAAAAATGCATTAAATTATTGTAATTTAATGACATTTAATGAATTTAATGAATAATTAATATTATTGTAAAAAATTTGATTTTTTCTTTCTTTTGGTGACATAAACACACACACCGACACCTACACCCCACACCCACACCCACTAACTCCGACAACTCCCATCCCCTAAAACAGTGACCACACCCACACCTACACCCCACACCCACACCCAACCTCGACCACACCCACACCCAACAACCACAACCACATTGCTGGCACATGTCTGGACTTGTATCACTATCACTTTGCTCTAAATGCAGAAACAACTCTCAATCACTTTTGGTTTAGTTGGCCCATGACATACATTTCCTCTATTTCTCTTAATATGTTCACTGACGATCCTTCACTGACAAACCCAAAACCCAGGGTAGAGTGTGTGAGTTAATGTGGTCTGCACTCGGTGCAGGAGGGTCAACTTTGTGTCAGAAATGCTGTAGAAGGCCAGGGTTCATGCCTTGTGATTCACATACACTCCTATTCTGAAGCTGCACACTAAGGGGATTATAGTTTCTTTATTAGAATATCTAAAAGATGATCTGGATGAGGAACAGTGAATCCTCCAAGACTGATCATTCCATCCAAACCTGGAGTCTGCCTCACCTCCCTTTCTAACAATCCCCTTGTATGAGACTATTACATCAATGTCTCCATACCACTCAATCTCCCAGTAGCAGCATTCAGAGACACCTGACACCACATATTAAATCTCTATGGGTGATCAGGATACAATTGGATTTCATGGCTGTACTCCACCCTCTTGTTCCCTTGAGACAAACGGAGACGTTCGTTTCTTGTGTTTGGATCCAATGTAAAGTGACAGAAATCTAAGAAATACAAACAAAACAGACAAATAGAGAAAGGTACATAGTAGCTTCACAGAAGCAGAAATGAATTTGGAATATTGGTTATCTCTCTCTTTCTCTCTCTCTCTCTCGCTATGCTTACGCCATGTTTTTTTTCCTGTGTGAGTGTATGCTTGTTTGTGTGTACGTATATTAGTGTGTGTGGGTGGGTGCATGACTGCAGTATGTTGTGACTCAGAACTGTTGTATGAGTGTGTTAATCTGTGCTTTGCCAGTTCATTCCACGGTTTGTGTCTTTGTTTATTTATTAGAATGAATGACGAATGAATGAATGAATGAATGAATATGTGCAGTATGTACTGTATGCCACTCACATTGGGAGAACTCGTCGCTGGTCTTTGGCTCAGGGGACAGGCTGTCCTCAAACTTGGCCACTGTGAAAGTCCAACACATATTTCTATTGGTTTTGTAAATAACAAGCATCCTTGTGTCACACAAATTCTAGCCTAAAAAAATAGACGTACCACAGCAGGTGCTAATGGCTTTGCAATGCAGGTACATCTAGAAAGAAACTATCTATAGGGCCTAAGTAGCTGTTCTCCCAAGTTTAGTCGGAACAATCACATCACTCTATCCTTGTAGAGAGTTACCTAGACTTACCTTAGCAGTAGCTTATTCAGCTACCTATTGCACAGACGCAGTTTGAAAGACAACCGCTGATTCCGCCCCTCGGGTTGCGCCTGGCCTAGTGGTCTTGGACAGACTACATTTTGATGTAACAGTCTGGCTTGTCTGGCTAACAGAATTCTGGTGTGGTCAAAGAATATCAGGCAGAGATCAGAGACATCAGACAGTGATCACTGGGAGCAGGCTGGACTCGTTTTTTTCTTAAAGTGTCCACTGTTTTACTGATCAGAGGATTTTTGTAGAGGACAGGTCTCAGGGTAAAGGTGTTATGGTAAAGGTGTGTTTGCACAGGTGGCATCTGTAGATTCCTTTCTGATCCTCCTGATCCTACCTGAGGACAACAAACGCAGCAAAAGCTATGAGTGAAGTTTGGGTGACTAGAGCGACTAATGAAGTTGACTGCTCAACTTTATTTGAAATTAGCTGAGATGTTTTGGCTGTACATTAAATTGAAATGGTAACGTCATGAGTGATGGGAGCGAAATGAATGAACACAGATATTTCAGCAGCGATGTTGAGTGACAAAATCGATTTTCCAGCTTTAGTACCTCTATTTAGTACCTTAGAGAGAATGAAGACAATCAAGAAATATAATCCATGTCACATGAGTCTCACAACAAGACATCAAACACTTAAGACAGGACTTGACCGCTCCCTCAGTGCAGAGGTCACACATCTTGTTTTTTTATATATATAACAGTGACCATTGGGACCAGGCTGTCCTCTGTTTTCTTGATCAGAGGACTTTTGGTAGAGGACAGCTCTTGACGTGAAGATGTGTTTGCGCAAATGGCAGCTGTACAGATTCCTTTTGGATCTTCCTGATCTCAGTGGCCATTAATGGATCCCATGCAGAAGGTAGCAGTTCAGAAGTAAAGCACAAGTACAGAAAGTATAAGTGCAACTTGAAAACTAACAAATTAAAGTGTAGAGAAATAAGCAAGAACTATTTTCTCAAAACCAGACATAAAATGTCATATAATATGTATTTACAGTCATTGTTATAACTGACTGGCTATGTGTATACATGTTTCCATGTTTCAAATCTCTCTGGATGACTGGGATAAGACTGGACCTTATTCGTACATTTCACACTCCTGTTTCCTTTAAAAAGATGGAGGTTTCTGTTTGCTGTATTCGGATCCAGTGTTAAATGACAGGAATCTGATTAAAAAAAAAAAAAAAAACACAAGAATATGTTGTCTTCAGTCACAATCATAAACAGTGATCCTGCGGGACAAAGTTCCTTCCATTCATTTTAATTCAAAATTTTATAATTTAATGAAAATCAATAATTAAAATTAAAAAGAAAATTGATTTCATGTCAATCTGAGTCAATGGGCATTGTAAGAACAGTGGTGGCTTACAAAGTGCCAGAATTATGATTCCAGTGTTGGGGGGTGTGTGTGGTGTATAGACGTACAGAGTTTTAGGGAATGTTCGTGTGTCTCTGGCCTTACGGGACCTTCCTCTTTGTTTAAGCAATATATGTTCGTGGATATCCTCATGGGTGTGGTTCGGCTGCTGGCATGAAGCTGAAGGCTGAGTGCCGCAGATAACCACACCCTTGACAATATCCATGAACAACCTCACCATCACAAGTGTTACATTGCTTATTAAACAACAGTTTTATTGCCAACTAACAAAGATTTAAGAAACTGAATTGTATTTTCTACCGCTTAGATGTTAATTATGTTGAGAGAACTTCGAAGTCATTGATTAACTGTTGCATTGCTTGGGAACAGGAGACGCAAAACTAAGCTTAGAACTATTTAAGGGGGCAGAGGATGAACAACCATAAATGAAAACTAAATGGTAGAAAATACTATTTGGTTTCTTAAAACTTTGTTAGTTGGCAATGGAACTGTTGTATAAAGGCAAAAAAACACTTATGGTCGTGAGGTCGCTCCTGGATATCCTCTCAGGTGTGGTTACCTCTGGCAGGCAGGCAACTTGGTGGATCACTGCAGTCTTTAATCACGACGCCGGAGACAAGTTACCCGCACAAACCTACTCAAGGAATGTATAGTAACAAACCTGTCTTCCTGGAGACTAGGATTCCCTTTTATACCCCCCAGAGCAGACATCAGATGCAAACCAAATTACAGACCTCCCTGCCCTCACAATGACCTTTGATTTCTCGCCCTCCTGTTGTTTTAGCTTGTTTAGGTTCCCTGTCCTGGTGAAGATAGATATCTATTCCCTGTTCTGGTGAAGATGTTTAGTTGGTTTTCACCAGCACCCTCTGTTTCCCACGTTCCTAACCCTAATCTGCTCTGGTTTGTTGTCTGGTTAACTCTTTAGACTCAGGTTACACATGGCATACCTTTGTATCACACATGACATACATTTGTATCACATTAATATTCATTTCTAGGATACTAAAATTTTTCCTACAGGCTTCACGTCTGCAGCAAACCACACCTGTGAGGATATCCACGAACAGCCTTACTCCCACTTGTGTTATATTGTTTAAATAAGACTAGTCATATATGGACTTCAGACTGCAGGATACAGCTAACCTTCATTTTTCCATTTCAGCCTCTTCTGTCATATTATTCTGAGATCGAAGACAGTCAGAAAATATAAACCATTCCATGTGACTCCATGTGAGATTTCTACAGGTACTGTGTTTAGTCCTAGGATTTATTGTATTGCCTTAGTAGTGTTGTAGTGATTTATAGGCTGGTCTACATTCAAGTATAAAATGTCTGTGCTCTGGTTCTTTCATTTGGTTTTGGTCTTTTCATTTGGCTCCACTGTATTATTGCCTATTCTACAGCCCTGGTGTCCTTTTACTGCTGATTTGGGGGGGGAGATATGAGTGTGTTGTGTAAGAAATGTCATTCTCAAACTTACACTGTAAGAATTCTTCTCTAGTTAAAGGTAAAGGTGGAAAGAGGGCCTGAACTTCAGACACTATTGAGATAAAAGAATTGTTATAGACAACAACGACTTGTCAGCATCACGCTGGATAGACCTTTTGTCATTAGGCTATCAGATATATTTTTTCCTTTTGTGGATTTTATGCATTTACAGTTTCTTGAATAATAAACACGGAAAACCCCATAACAGTCTTTCAGCTTTGCAGACATACCAAGCACATTTTGTATGTGATTTGTGAAAGGTTTGAGAAATAAAGCTTCCTGAAATTCCGTTATGGGAGCAAACAAAAGTATTGTACATTTAATAAATGTTAGGAATATGACCCCACCGTCTGCAGAAATCTTCCTGACTTCCTGTTTGCAGAGATTCTCCAGCTCATCACTCAGTATTGAAATAGATTTGTTCACGATCTCGAAACCAAATTGTTGGTTAATTGTGATGTTGGATAAGTCTTTAGACTCAGGTAGGTCACTGACTGACTGAAAAGTCTATAGAAAGAAACAGATAGATTGTTATTGTTGTGGAATCTCTGTATGAAAAGGCATAAGGTATGGTAATGCCATTTAAAGTGTACACATACAGCCAATCAACGGATACCTTGAGGAAATGAATGTGATCCTCTGTGTGTGAAAGCTGCTCCAACTCAGCACCTCTCCTCTTCAGTTCAGCAATCTCCTGCTCTAGTTGCTTCAGGAGTCCTTCAGCCCGACTCACCTCAGCCTTCTCCTGAGCTCTGATCATCTCTGTCACCTCAGAGCGCCTTCTCTCAATGGAGCAGATCATCTCAGTGAAGATCCTCTCACTGTCCTCCACTGCTGTTTGTGCAGAGCTCTGATAGGGGACATATGAAAGGGTTCCATTTTAAACCAACCCACTCAGTTCCTCACAGCCTATTACCCATGGAGGGAACGAAAAATGGTTTTGCGTTACAGAATCTTGACTGGCAACCTGAAGGAAAGCCTTGACATGGCTTCTCCTGTAATTAACTATTTTAGTCAGTATTCTCACCTTTAGAGTCACCACAGTCCTCCTCAGATCTTGCAGCTGTGTCTCTCTCTCCTGGATTCTCAGCTCTAATCTCCTCTGTGTCTCGATCGACAGCATGTTGAAAATATAACTGTATATCACATCCATTTCATGTCAATTTCAATGCACTTAAACAAAAAATCTGGAGCCAATCAGCCCATATCCCTGTTCTCTGAGGCTGCCGAGTGCTGTTGGTAGGTGTAAGAACGACAGTATTTGATACAGCGTAGACTCAATTAGCGAACTGGCAGCTAACGTTAACAGATGCAGGCATAAGAAAACAAAACTCCTTTGCCCATTTGCTATTTGGTTTACATTGCACGAAATTCTGTCAGCCTCATGCCTGCCAACCGCACTCAGCAACGTGAAACAACAGGGCTACAGGTTTATTCACTCTAGATAATCCCTTTAAGTGAAGCTGTTCACACATCTAACTGTCACTGACACACACAACATATAACATCAGGCAGTCTCAGTGACAATCACCAACGTAAAGTCAAATAAAGATGGCGTTTGTAGCCTATTTTGAGATTCCCCTCCACAAGGTCTGCAGTTATTATATTTTAATTAGCTGCTCAAGATTGATCTACGATCACGTGTGTAAGTTATTTAATCTGCCTGCATATATGTCCATTCATTGTTGTTTGAATTTTTTTATTTATTTACGCTTTTTGTTTAAATTTTAAAATCAAAATGGTATCAGGTATCTGAATGAAATTCTGGTAGCTTATCAAATAACGGACGAAGCTGGTTTGGAGGTAAGAGGCAGAAACCACAAGCCAAAAGCACACCCTAATTAATTCATATTTAATAATAACTGATGTGTTACAAAATAGATTGGACAGAAAGACACAGTTTGTCTTTTTCTGATTCTCCTCCTTTTTCTTGTTCCAGTTTGGAGCTGGGTGATTAAGAACTCAAATAAAAATTAATTTGATATATTATAATTAATTAATTTGATTATAATTCATTGAACATTTTATCTTAACTACTATTAATGAATTATTTAGTTGTTTAGTTTTTTGGTCCCAAAGTTTACTGTTAAGGTTTGTAGCTGTTGGTCTTCAAATATGAAAAACTGGAAATAATTTATACAGGCATGATTACGCCGATTCTCTGGCTCTGAATGCCAGTTTTGATTATATTAAGATTATTTGGCCTGCCCTACTCCAGTTTACCCAACACCATGCCTCATCACAGAAAAAAACTTTTGTTTTTCCATTTTCCCTGCAGAGACAGACACAGTGTCATGGCCTTTGTGTTCATCCATCATGCAGAACACACAGACACAAGTTTGGTCTGTACGACAAAATACCTCCAGAGGCTTCTCATGTTCGGTACAAATCCTCTCCTGTAAGCCAAGTTGGTCTGTGGCATCAACCACCTTGGTCTTCGTCCCGGATTTACATCATTGTGGACATTATAGTGAGCTTCACAGTAAGATAAGAGACAGTCCAGACAAGCCTTCACAGCTTTAAGTTTTTCCCCAGTGCAGACATCACACTCCACCAGTCCAGCACACAGGCCAACAACAGATGCAGGAGCAACAGCTTGAATTCTGGTCTTCCTTATTTGATCCACAAGCTCAGCAACGATATTATTTTTGTTCAAAACAGGTCTTGGAGTGAACGTCTGTCTACATTGGGGGCAGCTGTAAACACCCTGCGGATCTTCCTGATCCCAGCAGCCCTTAATACAGCCCATACAATAGTTGTGGCCACAGAAAATCGTCACTGGATCCATCAGTAGGTCAAGACAAATCGGACATATGAAAATGTCGCGGTTATGAGGAATCGCTTCTGCCATGTTTGTAGCACTTCGCAAATCCTCAGATAAGCCTCGGTTAAGTTTCGTTTTTGCGTGAAATCAGAAGGGGTCACACCAGTGGCGTAGGCACATAAGGGCAACAGTGGGCCGGTGCCACTATGATTGACAGCTGGCCCACCCTATCGGAGGTGCCCAACTTGATTGAGAGCGGGCTCGGTCGAGTTGTTTTATATCGTGAATTTCAATGAGCAGGTTAAAATAATGTAATACAACACTGAACACTTTGAATTAAGTATAATGTTTCAACTATTTACAGAAATTATATTTTTGTCAGTGGTCTTTTCTCTACATTATTTTGATTGGGTAATGTCCGCGTTTTTGATAAGCGGAAAGAAGCCAACATTCGTTGCTATGCCAACAATCGGAAGTTATCGCCTACCTGACAGAGAATGCTAATTTAGCTGCGCTAGCTTAATCGAAAATGTCTAAACAGACATTGCTGTCCTGTTTTTTTAATAAACCAAAGAGATCGAAATTACAAGAAACTGATGTGGACTATGATGATGCCGTCCCTGTACCAAGTTCGACCTCCGCGACCGCCACACCAGATGGAACCAGCTCTACTTTTCTGAATGCAAAAAGTTCACCTCATGTATCATAGTTTAGTTTAGTTTATTTGTTGCATCTGTGGTCCCATGTATCATACATAGCTGGTCTGCTTATGAAACTTTGTCATTCTTGCCTGTATTCGTGATGTCCAAGGAATGGTTCCCCCTACTGGCCAACGGTAAACTCTTAATTTATTCTACTGCATTAATTTAGACGTCAAATGGCCATGTTTTTTTTGTTTTTAAATCTCCTTTTCTTCTTGTTAAAAATATACTTTCTTCTCTCTTATAAAACAATAAAAAATAAAGATCCATTGTCTGTAATGTAGGTTTGCTTTTGTTTTTGTTGTTTTGAGTAAGTAAAATGGGGGGTCGTCTTGTATTTTGAAACAAAACATCTGCTCTGAGCTGAAACTTGACACAATTCTTAATCTTGCCATTGATCTGAGGGCTATGAATCAGATGGGATTTGCTAATATATTCACCCTAAAATTGGTTAGAATGCAGGAAATTGCACCTAAGAAATAGAAAATTTTCTGGGGGAGGTCCCCCAGACCCCCGCTTAAATTGGGGTCCACTCTATTTCACAAAAGTCCACAGGATTACACATTTCTGCCTACGCCCCTGGGTCACACTGAAGGGAAAGCTTTCTCGATTTCAAAACGACTTCCTCTCCTCTTTTCTGACGGCCTATAGGCAACATTCTAATCAAGTTACCAAGATAACACCATCTAGTGGCAATTTCAAGGTGTATAATTAAAGCAGAAAGACGGGGGACAAATTGTTCAAGATTCTGAAATGGCTGAATGTGCCTGACTGCATCAACGAGATCTGGTGGTGTCAGCTGAAAGAACCCAATAGCCTTCCAATGAGGCCTCCTTCGAATAGCTCAGACTCCCCACCTTCTTGCATCAGCTCTACAGGAAGATGTTTAATTTACTAATTTGCTACACATAACATTAAACTATTTTGTGCAAAGGTGTGCACCTTTTAAATGTTCAAAGAAGAAAGCAGAACAGGAAAAATAGTAGAACTGACTCTCTCATGAAGTGACGTTGCTTATGGACAGTATTGCTACGTGGTAAAATTGCTCATTCATCTTGCTTTATTATTTTTTGGATTAGAACACAAATGCTTTTCCTCAATGAAAAGGTTTTTATATTAGGATGTCACACGAAAATATATACCCTAGTGGGATGAAGTCATTTATAAATAACAGTAGAGCCTACCCTATAACAAAGGTCAGAGGTCAATTTCTGAACGTGAGCATAGACACTTTATTTTATGCACAATACACTTGAAATCAAATGCCCTCTTTTCAATTAATACCCTAACACCCATAATTAAGTTCTTACATTTACATTTATGCATTTAGCAGACGCTTTTATCCAAAGCGACTTACAACTCATCAACTATCAATTGTTCCGGCCAGTCTCCCTAGAGCAACTTAGGTTAAGTGCCTTGCTCAAGGCACAACGGTGCAGCCGGATTCGAACCCAAAACTTCCAGCTACTTACACACTAGGCAGGTTCCTAACCACTACGCTACCACCCCTGTTCTGTAGTATAGATGGCTAAAGAAATGCAAATTAGCAACAGGATAGCCTCATATGTTCCTCAGAATAGTTAAGTCATGAGTGTTTACAAAAGTAGAATTATTATTTGGTAGAATTACCCACTACTGGTGCTTCTTTTCCATCTAGAGCTCACTTATTGTTCTATAAAATACAAAGCGAAATGGCAGAAGCCATGATTTACTAAAGGTGATATAGAGCAATGGTCAGAGATCAGTGCAATCATCTTTCACAAGTACAATCACAGACACAATTATCCCTCCTTCATGCCCATCCCTCAATTGGTCTATGACCCCATTATGTAGAGAACATATCATATGTAGGCTTTATATCGCAACATGAGATGACAAGGGTTGAGATAACCTAAATGTTTCAGTTGGGGGAATAAGCCCATGCTGCATGGATTCTGTACACATCTTGACAATGCTAGTAAATGGTTTCAGCTTTCTGGTTTGTCATGAGCCGCATGTACTGTATGTAGTTCACAACAGCTTCACAGATGATTGGTCACCTAGCCCAAATCCAGGGTAGAGTGTGTAAGTGAATGTGTTCTGGAATCTGTGCAGGAGGGTCATTTTGTCAGAGATGCTGTAGAAGGCCAGAATTCCTGCTTTGTGATCCACATACACTCCTATTCTGGAGCTGACCACTAGAGGGAGCTTAGTCTCTTTATTATTGTGCCAAACAGAGGAGCTGGAACTGGTCAGAGCCAGCCTCCATGACTGACCATTATATCCAAACCAAGAATTTTTAACATCGCCTTTCCTGCTGATGCTTTTATATGAGACTGCTACATTAATCCACGCCCCACTCCACTCCACCTCCCAGTAGCAGCGTCCGGTGACACCCTCTCTACACAGCACCTGAGACCACTTCACAAATCTCTCTGGATGATAAGGATATGGCTGGGACTCAGTGATCCTCTCCACCCTCCTGTTCCCCTCAGACAGACAGAAGTTTCTGTGTGCCGTGGCAGGATCCAGGGTGAAGTGGAAGGAATCTGAAAAAGGAGAATAAATATGTGCGGATGACAAAGATTCAAATCAATCTAGACAGGAATAATGGAACAATTTTCATTTAAGTTATATTATGTAGGCCTATTTTAAGTAATTATTCACTGAATTCCCCTCTAAACAAAAACACATAAACATAAACACACATGCACACATAAACATAAACACACATGCACACACATAGACATGTGCACGCGCTTGCACACATAGACTACATACAGGCCTACACAGATATAGACCTCTTGTCCCCAGTCTAGCATTATAAACTGTGTTATTTTTAAAGAAAATCTGTTAAAGAGTGTTGAAATAGCACTGTTCTGTGGTGTTATTTTATATGGATTCAATGCATGGCGACAGTTGCAACTGTCCCTGTACCTGTCAGCCATGACAAAACCTTATGTGTTAACTAAACAAGATGATCTTGACATAATAACCATATTAGCAGAGAGTCACCAGATCACCTGTTTAAATATAAGTTTGACCTGATTCACAAAAACATTAACTGAATAACAAAAACTAAGCTCAAGCAAAAAATAAATACTTTGACACTGAAAAGTGTGTGTATCAAACTCACATTTTAGGAATTCTTCTCCGGTTGTAGGTTCGGAGGGCAAAATAACCTGGACATCAGTCACTGTAAGAAAGAATCATGCTATAAACAACACAAATGTAAATAAGTGGTGTAAATCTCAACACTGTAGCCTAATGAGTGTCAATATGGCCAACCTGCTTTAGATATCTTCATCACTTCCTGTTTGCAGGAATCCTCCAGCTGCTCCTTCAGTGTGGAGGCAGATTTCTCCACAGCCGCAAAAGAGAGGCTTTGGTTTACACAGATATTCTTTGGACAGTCTTTGGACTTTGGAGGTGAATTGCTCACAGACTGGAAAGTCTAAATAAAGAAGCACATAAAAGAGAGATAAAGATGTAAGTCTAGTTCAGTTGATTTAATCATTAACATCTATCAGAATTATAATCCAAATTAATATTTTTGCTGCTAAAAGATGACAAGACTGTACTTTGGTCTTGGTCTTTCTCTGCTAACATTATTTAATATGCAAAGGACATACCAAAAATAATATATGCATTTCAGTTGCATATTTCACCTGAACACACAATTTGTAAACACAGCATATAAATAAATTGGTATCTTCGGTTAGGTAAAATCATATTCTTTCCACTGTTCATTTCCTCCTGATGTACTGTAAGAATGACAAGATGAGGCATGCAGTTGAAAGCGAAAATTAAATATCAAATAGAGTGTAAATTAATGCTATTGCATGGTCTACTTCATATCAGGAATTACTTTGAGGAAATGGATGTGATCCTCTGTCTGTGAAAGCTTCTCCAGCTCAGCATCTCTCCTCTTCAGCTCCGCAATCTCCTGCTCCAGCTGCTTCAGGAGTCCTTCAGCCCGACTCACCTGAGCCTTCTCCTGAGCTCTGATCATCTTTGTCATCTCAGAGCGCCTTCTCTCAATGGAGCGGATCATCTCAGTAAAGATTCTCTCACTGTCCTTCACTGCTGTCTGTGCAGAGCTCTGATAGGAGACACACAAAGATCCATTAATCAGCTTACTCACTTAGATGAGCTCCTTCAACTTAACACAGACGATTAAATTAACTGTTAAGTGACTGAGCATTACCTTTTTCTGGCTCGTCTCCAGCAGCCAGCTGTTGATGTCTTATGTGCTCATTACCCTACTCACCTTGAGAGTCTCCACAGCCTTCCTCAGTTCCTGAAGCTCCTTCTCTCTCTCTTGGATTCTCTGCTGGAATCTCCCCTGGGTCTCTCCCAGCTGTGTCTAAATAATTTCAGTTGAACACATCACTTGCATTGCACAGTTACTACTAAAAGGCAACCTTATTGTTTCCCCATGACCCCAAGAACGAATGGCTGAAGTGTTGATTTTGCTGATGAGCCAATTGTTGAGAAAGCTGTGGCATTACTGGATGATGTCGTAATCCAGCCCTTCTAACTTTTTATAATTAAACTCAAGTCAAGAGGATGTCTGTATAGTATGCTGCTCTAAAGTTGTATATGGCCATGTTAACACATTTCTTGTCCTTACCTGTATCTCCTTTCTCCCTGCAGAGGGAGAAACAGTGTCATGGCCTTTATGTTCATCCACCATACACAGAAAACAAACACAGCTTTGGTCCGTTCGGCAGAATAACTCCAGAGGCTTCTCGTGTTGAGAGCAAATTCTCTCCTGTAGCTTATTTGTGGCATCAACAGTCTTGTGTTTTCGCCCAGGGTTTACATCATTGTGAACTTTGAAGTGAGTTTCACAGTATGACAACAGACAATCCAGACAGGACTTGACAGCTTTGACTTTTCTCCCAGTGCAGACGTCACACTCGACATCTTCAGCTTCAGAATACACAGGAGGAGCAGGAGCAATAACTTTGATTCTTGTTTTCTTGACCTGTTCCACAAGCTCAACAAAAACATGATTTTTGTGTAAAATGGGTCTTGGGGTGAAAGTCTGTTGGCACTGAGGACAGCTATAAACTCCTTTCTGATCTTCCTGATCCCACCAACCTTTAATATAGCCCATACAGTAATTGTGTCCACAGGGAATAGTCACTGGATCCTTGAGAATGTCCAAACAAATTGGACAATTAAAAAGGTCCTGGTTGCTTGTTATTGCCTCTGCCATTCCCTCTACAGTGCTCAAATTACTGATCAAAGCTTTCACATAACAATTCACTTTTAGTTTCATTTCTCCTGAATCTAAAGAACAACTTCCTTATTGGGCCTGAGCTGGCCAATGAGCAGCTAGGGCCTGCAGGGGGCGCATGAGACGATTACATTCACATATACAGTACATACCCATTTACCTTCAAGAAAATATCATGCATGCATGTTAGAGGAAGATTTTCATTGCAAAGTAAACATCACGTATGCCTATGAAGAGTATCCAGACTCTTAACACAAGTGAATTGAAAGATCACCAGGCTAGTGAGATTGGGATTTTGTGCTTGTGAGATGTATACTTGAGGGTCTCTCAGGGGAAGGCAGGAAGTAGGCCCTCTGAGATAACTATGTTTACAGCTGTGATGGATTAATCCACTGAGGAGGTCTCTGTACTTCCTGACAGTGAGAAGCTGAGGAATGACTATCTGCTTTGACCTTGAATTTCTCAGTGAACTTTGTTGAATGTTTTTATTGTTTTCCTATTTGCCCTCATTGATGTTGTTGGTAGAGGTGATACTGTTGTGATATGAGCAATGTCATTTGATATTATGTTATCATGCCTTTTGTGTTTTTAGTTTGATTGCATGATTGCATGTATGTAAGATCTAATTCTGTAATGAAAATCATTGTATGGGTTCATGAGATCATAAAATCCCCATTGTCTATAAACCTACTTTGACACTCCAACCATGACAACTGGTGAAAACAGAAAACTTGAAATCTGGGCATGATCCAGAGGTTTAATATGGGCCTGAGAGGTCTCATATGGGCCTGAGGTCATTTGAGACGGCCCCAAAGGACATGGAAAACTGTCCTGTGACTACACAAGTGAAATTTGTCATTCTTTTTGGAAATCATGGAGATGAACCCACTTGTTTTGGTGATCAGTTCAAAAGGCAGCATCTTTGATGGTATGGTGGGGGGCAGTAGTGCCTTGGTTATGGTCTGCCTATTCATCTGAAGACTTAAAATTAAGGCTCAATGATATGTGTAGCTTTTGAACAGCACCCAGACATTATATTTTCAGGGAAGGCAAACTACATGAGGACAAACTGTATTCTATACAAAGTCCCAACAGTGTGGCTCCATCACACGGGCAACCTGATGCTAAAATGGCCGGCTTGCGGGCCAGATCTGTCACATGTTAAGCATAACAAAAAGGAAAACATGATGAAGACGACACCTACCGGTTGGGCTGCTGGATTCATGTCTAGGACAAGAAACAATGCTCTTTTTATCCAAAATCATCTTGGCAGTTAATATTATTAACTGTAAAGTGTCCTCCTTTTTTTACCTTTAGTCTTACTCATGTTTCCTGCCTTTTACTGATACCGTCCCAACTTTTTTGAGACATGTTGCTGGCCTCAAATTTGAATGACCTCATTATCTCATTCAGCCATTTATAAATCCAGTTTCAACGCCTGATATGCTGTCCTTGGCCTGTTCTCAAACAAATATATTGCTAGTATGATTTAAGAATTATACCATTTATTTTTAACTTACAGTTTACACAACATCACAACTTTTTATGGAATTGGGTTTGTACATCTATTTACAGATCATAACCATTACTAGAATTACAACGATGTCAGCTAATCCCAAGACGCATTTTCAGTGCTTGATATTTCCTAAATCAAAAGAATTCATTTGAAAACATTAAAAGTAAAAGAACTGAAAAATTAAACATAATTATGTACTGAACTTCTCACGCTTTAATGTTCCTAATTTAGAGGTTAGTCATGGTTAACTCCCTGAGACTTTGGCACTCATTTGCATTGTACAGCCTACCAGCCAGTAAAGTGATATTGTTCTAGTACTAGCAAGGCCACAAGGTGGTATGTGGTGATTTGTATGCTAATTTTAGTGCATATCTAGACCTTTAAATACAAAATACGGTTACAGTTTACTTGAGGTTTTTGACATAAAAGTGACATCAGCCTGTCATAAACATAACATGACATGTATCATGAACATATATTGACACTTCAAAATATTTTGAAAAATGTATGACTGTTGTTGTTAAGTGTCATTTGTTTTTTGCAATGTAAAGTAGTTTTGTAATGTAGAGTTGCTGTTTGTGGGTCAGACATTACAAAAACCAAATGACAACGACAACAGTTATTTTGAAGTGTCATTATATGGTCATGATACATGTCATGTCATGTTTATAACAGGCTCATGTCACCCTTACATCGAAAACCTCAAGCAACCTTATTTTTTACACTGTAAATTCAATAATATGAGTATACTATTAACTGACTTTATCTACAGTGTGTCTACAGATGGGCATTGCCCACCCAGAAATAAGCCTGGCCCATTCAGAGGAACCAACTGTTTAACCAAGATATGAGAAATGACCTATTTGTGTTATTAAGTCTTTGGACTTAATAACACAAATAGGTCAAATAGCCCTTCCCCCCCCAACACACATGCACCCAACAACCGTAACCATCCCTAGCACATTTCTGCAACTGCATTACTGTCTCATGACATCTCCTCACCTCACATGTCAGGTTGGACATACATTTCCTTTATATGATATATGATCACTGATGATCCTTGATCCAAACCCAAAACCCAGGGTAGATTGTGTGAGTGAATGTGGCCTGGACTCACTACTGGTGCTTCTTTTCCATCTAAAGAGCTCAGTTATTGTTCTATAAAATACAAAGCGAAATGGCAAAAGCCATGATTTACTAAAGGTGATATAGAGCAATGGTCAGAAATCAGTGCAATTATCTTTCACAAGTACAATCCGACACAATCAATTGGTCTACTGCTGTCGATTCTATGACCCCATTATGTAGAGAACACATATGTAGGCTTTATATCGCAACATGAGATGACAAAGGTTGAGATAGCCTAAATGTTTTAGTTGGGGGAATAAGCCCACGGTGCATGGATTCTGTACACATCTTGACAATACTGGTAAATGGTTTCAGCTTTCTGGTTTGTCACAGGCCACATGTACTATATGTGGTTCACATCAGCTTCACAGATGATTCCTCACCTAGCCCAAATCCAGGGTAGAGTGTGTAAGTGAAGGTGGTCTGGAATCTGTGCAGGAGGGTCATTGTGTCAGAGATGCTGTAGAAGGCCAAAGTTCCTGCTTTGTGATCCACATACACGCCTATTCTGGAGCTGGCCACTAGAGGGAGCTTAGTCTCTTTATTATTGTGCCAAAAAGAGGAGCTGGAACTGGTGAGACACAGCCTCCATGACTGATCATTATATCCAAACCAACAACTTTCAACATCGCCTTTCCTGTTGATGCTTTTATATGAGACTGCTACATTAATCCATGCCCCACTCCACTCCACCTCCCAGTAACAACGTCCGACGACACCCTCTCTACACAGCACCTGAGACCACTCATCAAATCTCTCTGGATGATCAGGATAGGGCTGAGACTCTGTGCTCCACTCCACCCTCCTGTCCCCCTCAGACAGACTGAAGTTTCTGTGTGCTGTGTCAGGATCCAGGGTGAAGTGGAAGGAATCTGAAAAAAGAGAATAAAGATGTTAAGGTTAAATTCTCACAAAGTGATGGATGATGGAATGAGTAAACTGACATTTGTGTATCTACAGAGTGTGTGTGTATCAAACTCACATTGTAGGAATTCCTCTGTGGTTATTGGTCGAGTAGGCAAAATAACCTGGATTTTAGATACTATTGTGAGACAGACATAGAGCATAACCTTATCAAGATTAATTTATAATTCGCATCCTTGTGCTTTCAAGTTAAAGTTTCCATCACACATGGCAATCAGCCCAAAGTATTCTGGGTAATGAGTGGTCACAGTGAAGCATTGTTGCCCACTGTAAGGTCAAGTTCAAGTCCAGGATCTGTTGTGGTGAGTCTATGTTGATGTATGAAAAATATTGTCTTCTAAATACCTGTTAACGTTAATCTTAATTAAACCATGGGAATATGGCCAACCTGCTGCAGATATCTTCATCACTTCCTCTTTGAAAAAATCCTCCAGCTGCTCCTTTAGTGTGGAGACAGAGTTTTCCACAGCCTCAAATGAAAGGCCTTGGTTTATGTGAAATCTGAGTGATTCTTTAGACTCAAGTTTGTCACTGACTGACTGGAAAGTCTGTAAAGCCCATGAGAGAGAGACAGAGAGAGAGAGAGAGAGAGAAAGCAAGAGAGAGAGAGATGCATGATTTGCTATTTTGAGCATTGGTATCATTTGACTGTGACTGTAAAATATCTCTGTTAAAGCAAATACACAAACAATAAATTCAGTCCATTGTACATTGAAAAGAAAGCTAACAAAAGAATTGAATGAAAAATTCCGCAGAAATATTTATAAAAAAGAATGCTACTGTCTTTAACAATGTATCAACAGTTACCTTGAGGAAATAGATGTGATCATCTGTATGTGAAAGCTGCTCTAGCTCAGCATCTCTCCTCTTCAGCTCAGCAATCTCCTGTTCCAGTTGCTTTAGGAGTCCTTCAGCCCGGGTCACCTCAGTCTTCTCCTGAGCTCTGATAAGCTCTGTCACCTCCGAGCATCGTCTTTCAATGGCACAGGTCATCTCAGTAAAGATTTTCTCAATGTTGTCCACTGCTGTCTGTGCAGAGCTCTGTTAGGAGAGACACAGATGGGAATAGAGTCCATCTAAAACAGCTCACTCACGTAGCTCTCTATAGCACACAACCCACCTGTTGCCAAAAGTATGGCTCTGCAAAACTGTGAAATGAGTCAGCATGACATATTATGGCCTGGCTGGTTAAAGGACAGCCCAAGCCCCTGACTGGGACCTAAAATAGGTCCCCCAACAGCAACCGGTACAGTAGCACACTACCCACCTTTAGGGTCCCCACAGTCTTCCTCAGCTCCTGTAACTCATTCTCTCTCTCCTGGATTCTCTGCTGGATTTTCTTCTGTGTCTCCCCAAGTGTGTCTATGAATGAAACATCACATTTCTACACTGATAAACAGCTTTGGTTATCAGAATTGTTCATACTTTGATTTTGTATCTTTCTGACAGGGCAAACTTCTTGAACGGACTACTGAACATTGACTAGGGCATCAATCTGTAGAGGTGCTAGACTGTGTCATTGCAAGACATGGACATACATTAGTCTGTGTGGGAAAAACAGAGACCCAGCATAAATCCTGGTACAGTTGCATGCAAAACAAATGTAATGATCGTCTGTTGTTTAGTTATTTATGTTTACGGAAAAAAGAACCATACCGATCCTGCCTGTGCCCTGCTTTACTAGAGTAAAATGACCCATACTCATCTGTGAGATTTGTGCAGCTGACACATTTACAGTGTCAGTTGATCTACACCCACCATCTACTTCCATTTGTCCCAACTGAGAGAACACACCTGTTTCTCCTTTCTCCCTGCAGAGGCTGACACAGTGTCATGGCCTTTGTGTTCATCCACCATGCAGAAAAAACACACACAGATTTGGTCCGTTCGACAAAATATCTGCAGAGGCTTCTCATGTTGGACACAGATCCTCTCCTGTAGCTGACTTGTGGCATCAACCACATTGTGTTTTCGACCAGGAATTATATCATTGTGAGCTTTTAAGTGTGTCTCACAGTAAGAAACCAGACAGTCCAGACAGGACTTCACAGCTTTGACTTTTACCCCAGTGCAGATGTCACACTCCACATCTTCAGGTCCAGCATTGGATACTACAGTAGTAGTAGAAGAAGCAACAGCTTGGGTTTTGGTCTTCCTTATCTGTTCCACAAGCTCAGCAAAAATATTATTTTTACTTAAAACAGGTCTTGGGGTGAAAGTCTGTCTGCACTGGGGGCAGCTATAAATTCCCCTCTGATCTTCCTGATCCCAGCAGCCCTTAATGCAGCCCATACAGTAACTATGTCCACAGTGAAGAGTGACGGGATCCTTCAACAGATCTAGACAAATAGGACATGTAAAAAGCTGCTGGTTACTTGGAAACGCTTCAGCCATGCTTCCCAACGCTCCACGCAGTTTAACGCCGTGTTGTTTAGCTTGATCTTTGAAATGACACCCGCAACTTTGAAATGACTTCTACTGTGTGGTGTGGTGGGCGTGTTCGCGCGTGCAATCTGTGTCCAAAAGTTCCTGGTCACTTGGAACCACGACTGCCATTCTTCTCCTAACGTTTGCCTATGAGACTTTCCCTAAATGCATTTGGACGTTAGTCACCACTGTTAAATAAATGATCTATTTATGTAGGTGGACGTGGTCGTGCGAATAGCCGCCTGTTGATCGTGAATTACGCGTGAATGCTATCGAGAATGCTGTAGCCTAATTGTTAAAATTAGGCTAATTGTTAAAATTAGGCTACTCTCGATCAGAAGAGGATACACTGCCAGTAAATCAACTCAATCGATAAAACCAAGTTGAGTATAAACGGAACATTTCAGAGTTAGACCTACCCAGGAATCAGGTTGCCATCTAGTGGACATATCAAGTGCTAAATTAAATTTGATTCAAGTGTGTGGGAATGACAACTTCCAAACACACATCACTTAACCAAACCATATTCGTGCACATGGAAAATGTCTCCAAAACACTTGTTTAATTGAGTTTTTATTCAGATGTTTCCCCTTGAGGTATTAATTAATATAATAGAATGAGTGTAGGTGCAGCCTCAAAAATATTTGCTACCATCAGAAAAGGCATTTCTGTCATAAACCTGTGTAAAGGGACAAACCGTATAGAAGTGTGAGCAAATTATACAACATATAGTTCATCAGAACATATCCCACACCATGGCTTCTTTCTGCTGTGGTGATAATGTATTGTAGCAGAGGTCCTGTGGTAGCCTACTGAAGTAAGTTAATAAAAGAAATTCTCAGTTCCAAATTCAGCTGATATAAAGTATTTTACTGATATGTTTACTTAGTGTAGCATATCCACAAATATAAGCTAAGATCAGCATCACTGATGATTAACCATTTACCCCAAATCTTTGGGTAAATGGGGTCTTCACTTGCTCTGGACAAATGTGGCCCAGAGGACCTGGACAGAGGATGATCATGGGAGTAGCCTCTGTAGAGGTTACTCTACCACACTACCCGTATCACACACATTCACACACTAACCACAACACAAAACTTAAACAAGAAGACACACACAGTTGAATTAATTCAACTCCGTTTATTTGCTAAATATAATGTAAAAAATGACTCCTTGAAAATTTGTTTGAGAAATAAAGCTTATCTAGTGATACATTAAGATATTTTTTTTATTTTTCATGGTATTACAGGGATAAAGTATGTTGACGACTGTCCAAGCCTGTAGAGGGCGCTCTTAGAGTGGTGGGATCAGGACGTGATACCAGAATAAAACTGCATAGAAGCCGTGTGCCACAGAATCTGATGTGTCTGTCTTGATTCCCATCACAGGTTAGTATTTAGATGTTTTTTGGTAAAATAACTTGTTGTTGTCAATGTTAAAGACCTCTGAAAGAGTTTACTATATTTATGTTGTAAAAGGAATGGTGTAACCGAGTTTTCTAGCGAAGTTGCAAAGTCACGAATGCTAGCAGCAAGGAGATTAGCTCCGGTCATTGAGAGTAGCGTTGAGCGAGCATCATGTAAACAGTGTGAAATGCACTAACATGTCTCGACAAAGAACTTAACTTTGATTTAAACACCTAACTAGGTTAAAGTAGTTCAAGTTACAGTAGTTTTAACAGACTACTATTTGGCTAAGAGTTTGATAAGTCATGAGGTTAATTGAATGTTGATTAAAGCTATTTGTAACATGATTTTGTAAGGACAAGCCTGACGTGGGTCACATGTAAAATAGTAAACCTACTTGATGAACGACCAATAATGAGGTTGACTTCAGTAAGTTGTGCAATTACATTGAACTTTGGTTTATGTGTTAAGGTATTTCAGAAAATGAGAGTTTTACTTTTGAGTTGATGTAACAATAAATCTGGTAAAGTATTTGTTTACCTTTTTTTTTTTTGCTGTACTACTAGAGGGTAATGAAAATGCCACTAGGTGACATGTGTCATGTTAAGAGCATGTGTTGTAATGCAAGTAAATGAGTTGACAGGGTAGTTTAAAAGAATTGGCATGTCTGGGACGCTGTAAAGTTGTAGAAGTGGTACTTAATTAAGGAATGATGTTCTTTGTTAAGAAATGATGTTATTAAGGTTGATTCCAGAATAAAACTACATATCCGTTTGCCACAGATTCTGATGTGTCTGTCTTGGTTCTCATCACAGAGTGATATTAATGATACAGCATCATGCTCACACCACGGGTGTGGTGGTTACACATCTCTACAACCACTTCAACTCTCCACTTTCTGCCAAGACTGAAGGCAGCCACAAGGCATTGTGGAGGATAAATACTAGCTGGGTTTCAATCCAACTGACTCACATTTCACATTCATATAAAAAAAAAATCTGGCTCAAGAATGTGTGTGTCTGTCTGTATTTCCATCAACTGTGTAATGCAAATAAAAAAATTAACAGGAGGTAATCAAGTGACGTGTTTCGACCATCTTGGGGATCAACACGCAATAGATAGAATGGATAGAAACACAGTAATGCAAATATATGCAAATGAAACTGTTTCCGTCGACTTTAATCGCATTATGCATTATTCGTTAATACACCCCCTCAAGTGAATTGAATTTATATTCATATTAGGGGAATGATGCGAGTTTTCAGGTGTTTCCAACCAAGGATTTTTATTTGCGTAATTTAGACGCACAATAAAAGTATGTGCAGTAACCAGCAGAAAGCATCTGAGAACAGTTTGAGAACAGTTCTTAAGTCTAGATCTAAAGCTGTTATCAGTAAGAGCATTTAGAGAGCAACAGCTCCACCAACTTTACGAATTTCCGAGCAACACGTACCCTTCTGCCAGTTTCGGTTGTTGAATTGGCTTTGGGGAAATGGGTTTCGCAGTGCACTACCACTGGGCTGTGGTGAAACAGTCGCGTGTGTATTGAGCAGTGTGCATTAAAGCTTTCGGCTGCCTGTTACAGAGGGGTTACAGAGGAAGTGTGTCAAAATGTTGAAAGAGGATGGCTCACTCACACCATAGAGTGGATTGCTGGAGTGGAATTCTTCATTAGCCATAAATAATTGTTGGAGTGACTGGACTAAAATCTGTTGAACCATCATACCACTTTTCAGAACCCATTGCCCCTACATGGTTTTTTACTTTACTCTCTTGATTCAGTTATTCAAGCAAGGAAGATGTGAAGGATACCACTGCAAACAGCATGCCCAAGCAGTACTCTCTATTGCAAATGAACTGATGCCAACTTGGCCTTTTAAAGCCACAACCTTGGTGGTAGGCCTACCTTCCAGTTCATACAGCTTTTAGCTGTGTCCGATTTGATGGTGTAAGAAATATGGTACACACTGTCTGTGCCATAACAAACAAACTAAACCACTGAACTGTATGTCAGGTATACTAGCCTGCTGATTTTTTTTTTTTGTTTAAAGTTTAACCAACATAGGCCGGTAAAGTTGGTTTAAGATGGAGGATCCTAAATAACAAAATCAGATTTGCCAATATTAGACCGCTGGTGGACAGTCACTGGTGGCATGCCACCTCTAATCTGCTGCTGAAACACCATAATTTTAAACTTGATTTATTGAGAACATTCTAAAAGATACCATGTATGGGGTGTCTGTCCCACCAGCAGATTGCCAGAAAAACTAATGAGCAAAACTGCAGTGGACCGCCAGCGTGGGCCCCCAACCTGTTGGCTAGCTATCTGGATTCTTATCCACCGTTGGGAAATTGGACTTGTTGAGAACATATAGGCTGTTGGTCGGCAGCCTACCAGCGTCCCGCCGGAAAACTGATCGCCAGCTTGGCCTCTGGTGGACTGCTAGTGTAGACCGCCAACCTCTTGCTGTCTGGGATAGACTTAATAGAATATATATAGGCCTATTACTTTGCATACATCTTTGTATATATCTGACACTTTTACAACATATGCAAGCTGAGCTCAAAGTGTTAGATCTTGATATATGGGCCTCTTGACACTGCATGGAGAATGTGTGCAAAAGAGATAAGAGAGATGGAAGCAAGAGTATAATAATACAAAGGAAGGGTAACAGACTATGTGATGTAAACATCTGAGAGAGGGAGAGAGAGAGAGATTGTGCGGGTGAATATGTGTGTGAGAGAGAGAGGGGGGTGGGGGTGGGGGGGTTATTATTGTTAATGTATCATCTTACCGATGACAATATGTGGCATTACAGAAATTAAATCTCAAGTCTTTTTTAGCAAAACCTAAACAATGGTAACTAATTAAACTACAAAGCTCTCTCAGCACCCAACTAAGATGAAAGACTTATTTAATCTTAAATTCTGTTAAGGAGAAAACTGCAAAATGTTAATTTTAAGTGTAAATATGAAATATTTAGATATTTTTGTGCATGCTTACCCCTGTATGTCTTACTCTGTCTGTGTCTGTTTGAGAGTGTGTGTGCGTGTGCGTGTGCGCACATTTTTGGGCAGTGTGAGTTTATCTGTGAGCACCAGCTATGAGCGTCACTCAATATAACGATCACTGTCAAATGTGAGGCTTTCACACACACTCACACTCACTGTATGTATCATACACACATCATCATACACACATTACTGGTACAACTGACAGTACAGAATAAGGTAAGAGCTGTTATTTACAGTTATTTAATATAGTAACTAAAATCATAAGATTTACCGTTTATTTTTACTGTTTAGTTTTGGGTTTAAATTTAACCACATTCATAATTTCCTTAAGATGGGCACTATCATGCACTAGTTCAGTAATTCTGTTAGAACTGATAGTCAGTGGCCATTTTTTGGCATAACACATATGATGTAAAGTGTGCAAATAAACTGATTTGACAGTGGGGTATATTTCAATAAGATGAGAAATTGTATTAATAATTGCATGGATGAGTCCATGAGTTTGTGGAGAGATATATGACGCAGATATATGGAGGTCAACGTGATGAAATTATGCAAGCTATTGCTGAAATAAGCAGTCTGAGCTATGTAAGTCTGTAATAAAAAAGTTATTGTTTCTCAGAGATACATTAGAAATTAAATAGTTATGTTATGCGTGTGTGATATTAAAAATACTGATAAAGCATTGTCCTACAGCATGTATCCTGGTCAATTTCTCTCTTATTTTTTGTTCTTCTGTCAGTCTGTCTGCTCCCTTCCTGCTCTGCCCTGTTCATGTCTTTATCAGTGACCCCCATGCTCACCATGTTTCCTTGTTTCCTGTGTCCTGTTACGACACTCAAATTTAGCTTTGTAGCTTGATAAACACAACACACGAATATGAAGCATTTGTCAAATATGGACTAAAAATGCATGTAATATGTGGTTAACAGAATGGGCGACATTAAACAAGACACAGCAGACTTACAGTCTATGTCTGGGTTAATAATAATAATAACGAATGAAAAATAATTATAATAAGTAAAAAATGGGCATCATAAACTGTTTTGGCTTTTGTGGTGGTGAACACAGTAGATGTGATCCCCATTTAAAGGCCCCATTAGTTCTGTTGACAACATCTCTGTTAGAGCTAACACCACAGATACTAAATATGTGTGTATGTGAGGTTGGCAGGTCTCATTTCAGTGACTCATATTTCATAATTTTTTATAGTACAGGGTTGATGTTTGTGATCAAGCTGGGCTGGAGCTTGGACTGGATTGACAAGTAGTGTATAAAATCCTGTTCTGTTGGATAAAGGATGTTCCTTTCGATCGAAATTGTTGAAATATTTGTTGCAATCATTCCATTTGGATAGATGGAGCGCACAGGAAAGCATTAAAATCTTGTATGCTGCACAGAGAGATATACTGTATGTGAAATAGCACCATATGCAGGGCTATGATGTGGAATAGCTGAATAGAATCTTGATCATATAACATGGGCTTATAAACCAATCTTCTGTGTCTATACACAGCAATACACAATAGATTTTTGGGTGGAAAAAATACTGTTGAAGGATGCTCTTTAAAATCTAATGCCTTCCAAATAACATTGGTTGATTTAATCATATTCATATATCTTTGTACTATCGAGCAGTGTACTGGGATCTTAAATTTTGTTATCTGCCCACACTAATAATTACAAAGAAAGTAAAAGAATGCTCCCTGAATTTGGCGCCCTAGGTGATTGGCCTTGGTCACTTAATCCAAGATTGTCCTTACAAGATTATGTTTCACGGAGCCCCATATAGTAAACACATGGTGTGGAAAACTCCCCTTGAGAAGAACCAAGCTCAAATGACATTACGCAAATGTCCTTGTTTGTGCGTGTATGTGTATAGGTAATATGGACATCCAAACAGGCTGTGTGATTGTATCCACAATCCTGAGCATTATGACTGCTGCGGGGGTTGAGGGGTGTGTCCATCTCCATGTTCCTGCATTAGAGGTGTGGTGGACTGCAGTGGGCGTGGCCTCACAACATCCACCATGCCCACGTCCTTCCCTGCGGGCACCACCGAGCTCCGTCTCTCTGACAACCACCTGACAGCACTGCCCGCTGGAATGCTGGATGGACTCTCTAGTCTGAGGAGCATCTCGTTGCATGGTAACCCATGGTCATGTGACTGTGGAATCCTCTACCTGCGTGGATGGCTTCTCAAGCAGAGGGACTATGCCCTAATAAGGTGTGATTTCACACACTGTATGAGACTTTGAACTTACAGTAAATCTCAAAATTGCCCAACAAAGGTGGGCCACATCTTCGAAGGGACTAGGGCTGTGTAATTTTTTAGCTAAAACACTAAAAAATAAAAATTTTGAAATAGCCACAGAATGTCAGAAATGCTGTGTTTCTAACCCTACGTTGCCCGTAGAATCTATTAGTAATAATTAGTCAGAGATGGGTGTTTGATGTCAGATTTTGTTCCACAGTCACACAGTATTGAATATAAATCAGATAGAATTCACTATAGTCCATTTCCCTGAGTTGTGACAGTAGATGTTTTTAAGAAAGATGCAGGTTTCTGTTGGGCGGGCTGCCGATTGTTTGTTTTCAGCTGCAGGCAGGTGTCATTTATTTAATTAAAGTAGCCTACGCCTTAGTGTGGCTGAAATTGTTAATCCACAAAATGTTTTGTGTTATTGTTTGGGGGCAAGTTGCCCCCAGTTATTTGTTTTCAGTTATCATAGTCTGTGTATCATAAAACGACTCGATTTTTTATTTTACAGTGACCCAAGAAAATGAAAAACTAGCAGGTCATGAGGAGATATTATCTTCATGTTACAAAAAGTGTTTACATGTACATTCACTTACTGCACCTTTAAATAGAGAAAATGAGACAATATAAAGGAGGTCAGTCCCAAAGGATGAAAACTGAGAAGCCGGTGGTATCCCTCTTCTGCAGCATGTTCTTACCTGTAGCCAAGTTTTGAGGGTCTGTCTGTCCTGTAAAGACAAAAGGAAGTTTTGGGCCGATGGTTAACACTATTCTCTCCCTCTTTGTATTCAAAGGAACGTGAGTTGTAGCTCTCCTCTTGGCTTGCAAGGGACACAGGTGGTCAACCTGGTGGAACATGACTTGCTTTTATCCTGTCGCTACTGGTTCTGTGACTTGGCTCTTGCCTCTCAGATAAGCCTCATTGTCTTCATCATTATCCAGGTGTGTATATATGTGTGTGTTTGTGTGTCTGTGCATGAGAGAGAGAGAGGTGAGGTGTGTGTGTGAGTGTGTGTGTGTGTGTGTGTGTAGGTTTCGTCTCTTGCTGATCTTTCATCTCTGTCTGCAGGCTCTCCTACTGGCTTTTGTGATCTTCTTCCTCCGGCGCTTTGACCGACTTTCCAAAGAGGCGCGACGCACTACAGAGGAAAGCATCACCGGCGGCGGCAATGAATACGTCATGCTGAAAGACAGAAGCACCTGACAGGGTCCAGAAATATCCATATATCATATCACCAGATATAATTATGGGGATGAGGGGTGTGTGTATGTGTATGTGTGTGTGTGTGTGTGTATCTTAATTATTGTATCCTTTAGCACCAGATTCACCACAATCAGTTGGTTTATAAATTCATCAACACTTACCAATACTGTGATTACTATACAGTGTGATTACTGTTATTACTTTACAGTTATCCAAATTCAGAGATGACTGAGGCTATATTTCCTGTAATCACAGAGGCGTTATGAACGCCTTAATTACATAGGGTAAATATATGGTGTTATTACATTTGTAATGTGCTACTACTCCAGTTTTACATACTGTATGGCCTGAAAATTCAGTGGGGGGATTTCTGTGACCTCATAAAGTCAAGCTGTGATTCAGCAGTGATATATATTTACAATTATTTAGTCATCTCAACCAGTCCAGACAATTATCTTAATGGCCTAATTATTATCTAATACTATTATCTTAAGTAGATTATTTTGTCTGTTGCACATTTTACTTTACCTTTGGCTGAAAATGTTCTTAATGACTGTACTGTGATTACTTGTGCCTTCTATCCTTTCCATAGCCCTACAAATATGTGGTCCCAAATAACTATTTTTGTTTGTACACAGGGAAGTCAATCACATTAAACATAAATGAGTTTCCATCTTAATTTTATTTTAATTGCTGTCTGTGTGTGTGTGTGTGCAATAGGCCCTTTTCACAGGAGCCATTTTTCCAAGAAGTCGCAGGGTAAGCACAGGAGTTATTAATGTCAGCCAATAAGATTCTGATAACAGCTACAGATAACAAATGTAACTATGCAGTTACTTAGCCTTGCCAGAAGGGGGCACAGTGGGCTCAGCTTGAGGTCACAATCAAGGAATAGCAACACCTGTGTTTACATTTATGCATTTAGCAGAAGCTTTTACCCAAAGCGACTTACAAAAAAGGATAGCATTCCAGCTACAACAAAGAATGCATATTGCTAACATAAAATTTGCAGTATTTTAAGTTGAAAGTGCAATAGTATAATAAAAGTGCAGTATAAAAGAGAGATTAAGTATAAGAGGTTAAGTGCATTCCTGGTGTTCAGAATTCAAGCCAGGAGATATTCTTGGAGGAGCTGGGTCTTCAAGAGTTTCTTGAAGGTGGAGAGGGTAGCTGATGATCTGGTAGCGCTTGGAAGGACACATAAGAAGAGTAATGTAATGGAAAACTGCAGAGCATCAACTGGAACAAGGAGGAATGATGGCCTCCAAAAAGCAGACAGCCAAAAGGAATACAGGCCACGTTATCATCTCTTACCACGCAGCCTATACTTATCACTTGAAAACAGAGGAAAAGAGAATGGAGAAAGTGAAAGTTCTTAACTTTTATCTGGTATGATCAAGACAATTCACTCACTTTGCACAGGATTTCAGTAGTGCTGCTATGTACAAATACACATATCACATTCCTTTTTTTATGTACTACTTGTACTATTTTGGAATGACTTTAACTAACAGTAGGTTTAGAGTACACTCAAAAGCTTTGCCATATGGCAAACCCTAAAATATTTACGTTAATGCTACGCTAGTGTGTTGTCAAAACAAAGAGCACCAAGCGCATGTAAGAAAGCTCATTGTCCACCAGGGTGTGTAATATTGTTTGAACACGAGAGAAGAGACAATAGACTCGAAGAAATGTAACATTTGGAAGGAGCCAATGTCTACTAGATGACTTCTTTTATATAAAACCAGGGGTGGTGGGTTTATGAAATATTAGGGGTGGTGGTAGCGTAGTAGTTAAGCAACCTGGCTAGTGTGTAAGTAGCCTGAAAAGTTGTGGGTTCGAATCCCGGCTGCCACCGTTGTGCCCTTGAGCAAGGCACTTAACCCCAAGTTGCTCTAGGGGAGACTGGCCCGGAACAATTGGTAGTTGATGAGTTGTAAGTCGCTTTGCATAAAAGCGTCTGCTAAATGCATAAATGTAAAATAAAAATCTCTCCCCTCAGCAATACATGCATCATCACATTCTACTGATTCTTTAAAAGATTTAAAGATCTAATCAATCAGCAAAAAAAATGTTCCTCAGATGGGGTCAATCACAACTGCATCTTGTCATGGACATTTTCAAAGTCAGCTAAACAGAAAGCCCAGGGCCAGCATCTTGATGTGGATATATGGACATGTATTTTTGTGGTGCTTTAAGGTAGGCAGGCAGAGAGCAGAAGTGGTAGGTTTTTTCATACACTTTTATTTTATTTACAAAAGCAAGGCACTTCAACATTATTGAAAGACATGTCTGAAATACTTTGGTACAATCTCACAGCATATTAACCTGAAAATCCATATGTATCTCTTGTAAATTTGAAATTGCTATGCAGGTCTGTATGGCTATGAATCCAAGGCACTAATCCATCTATTACTGCATAGGTGGGCTCAGAGTAAGGCACAGAGGAAGACAAATTTGCTGTTTTGCTTGTTAATTTGCTAACCCTTTGGGTACAGACATTTTGATTTGTGTTTGGTGGTGCCACCTTGATGGTAGGCCTATTGCTCATTGCCAGCAAAGAGCATAAAGCCATTTCCTACAGTGCAAGAGTGCAAACACATTTGGCAGGTTTTGACGTTCACATCATGTAACAATAAAAAAAAAAAACTATAAATAATTATAAATAATATCTTCAATAACTTTACTTCGAGCAGTTCCAGTGCTGTGCTTTGGCCAGAATCTAGACTGAAAGACGTCTAACATTTCATTTTCAGCTGAATTCACGTCCGTGCTGTCTAGCTCAGGCTGCATGTTTAATGGCGGATAAAGGATATGTTAGTATTAGGATATGCAGTGTTAAATAATAAAATAAGTAAGAATAAAAAGAACATAAAAATACAGATAAAAGATGAATGAACAATATACATGAAACTTGTTGCCTGAAGATGAAGTTTTACATGTTTGTGTTTATGCCTGTACAAATATGCATGCAACAAAGTGCCTGGGTGGGTGGGTGCATGCGTGCGAGTGTCTGTGTGTGTGCTTGTAGGTATGTGTATTCTAGTGTATGGAGGGGGTGGTCTCAGGGAACCAAAACTTATATATTCATCATCAGCTTAGTGGGACTACATATTCCAAGCCTCATTTGGTCCAGTGTTCTGTGTTCGAGGGAACTGTCAACTGAAAAAAAAAAAAAAAAAAAAAAAAAAAAAACACGACAGGCTAGCCCACACCAATTTAAAAGACGAGTAAAATGCAGACAAGTGCCTATGTGCAGTCTGTACAGTACGTTTCTATTTTACACTGCATGTGATGTGGCAGCATTCTGGATCATCTGTAGCGGTCTCACAGGCTGGAAGACCTGATAGGAGGGCATTGCAGTTGTCTTCCTGATGGTACCAGACAGAGACATACAAAACAAACAAATAAAATAATTTTAATTAACCTCTAACAAAAGAAGATTCTTCGCTTAATTTTGCTGTTCTTTACAAATACTGAAGATAACCAGGCATAATGGTGATAACTCTATAGGGTTACTGTCCATGTCGCACTGCACTTTGAGCCTCAGAGTCTGACGCAAGAATCTGCCCCCATATGATACCTCTGCTGCTGCTTAGCCAATCACGCCACTAGAGTGACAACCATCTTAACATTGCACTGTATATTTTCCCCTAACAAATTTACTACTAACAATAATCCATGACTTGTGACAGGATAATCTTTGACTTGTAATTGAAGTGACTTTTCCTTTATGGCATTGATACACAATCCATGGTGATTAATCTGACTGTATTCTATTGCATAAATCAATCACTTTGATCGATGTATACTTGCAACATGCACACTCTGCCTATAACCCACTGGACAGCAGCATCCTGGTATGACGACTACATTTTTTAAGATAATTGACTTGTCAGTAGGCAGAACTTTTAGCTCTCATCTCAAACTTAATTTGCTCTGGACCTGGTTAAGTTTTATAGCATAAATGGCCATGATCTGGCCAGGTGTCACAGCAAATCCTGGCTTTAGACATAACATGGTTCGTTAATAGGGACGGTACAGCGTGCCCAGGGTTTGATGTGCATCACAGCTTTAGGGCCATGGTAACGGTACCTATATACCTATAGTATACCTTTTTATTATTGGCCTACTTCCAAGATCAGGCTTTTTTTGAAGGAGATGCAACATGTTTTTTGCATACACACACTTACTTATTCCATTGGACAGCATAAAATGCTTGGGTTACAGTTTGTTTGTATAAATGATCTTCAGTTTGCACCAAACCTTACACACACAACCACACAATTATTGGCCTACATACTGTAGTGCCTTTCCAAGTATGCTTCTCTTCTTGAGTGTCGCTAGTGTTAGGCCTACCTCTCATTTAAGTACACTCTGCTGTACTGAGCTTTGTTTCCCCCTCTTGCCAGACTACTTATTGCATGCAACGCGGTGATTGGGGGAAGGTTAATGCAGGTTTCCCCAACACGTCAGAGACCATTTGTAAATGTTTGCTGCATGCTGAGCAAGTTTTGTAAACTATGAATAACAGATCATTTTTTTATTAATGTGCTGTATTAAATAAACACTGCATACCTTTAAATCTCTACTTGCCCACCCCCTCTTTCTCACTTCATAGTATAGCAATATGACTGGCATAAGAAATTTCTTGGTAGGTATGTTGACATCAGTATCCCCCACATGCTTTCAGTTCTGAGCACGGGCAGATTTAGTGTTTGTGGAAACTGTATTGAGATACCTCGTTCACAGCAGGCTGTCCATTCTTGTTTGCGGTTTGCGGTTTGACCTATGGAGAAAGTCACAAGAAAAAAAAACACACATTTACTTCATTGAGCACATTTAAAGCAATAGTCCTGACCAAGTACTGTGCTGAAATTTTGGGACAATGTATATGAATGTATAATAACTAAGCAGCAGCCAATGCTGGCGGATGAGGGCAAGGAAACTGTTTCAGTTTAGTTTTGCTGTGCTCTGTTCAGTTTGCATTAGCTGCCAGTTCGCAAATTCAGTTTGTTTTACCAAATTCTCATTTTCTTGGCTACCTCGAACAACAGAGCCAAGTACTGACTGACTCTGGACCATCCCTTAAAACAAAACAAAACAAAAAAACAAAAAAAAAAAACCCAACACTTAACAGCTGATCTAATTACTGTACATTTCATTCAAAAAGCATAGTAGGGATGTACATTTCAATATGACTGAGGATTAATATCAGTTGAGATGAAAAATTAATAGTAATATGGGTTTTTTTTTTATTTAAAAGCAAGCCACAATTAAGATTCTTTCTGCAGGCCCACTAAGTGAGATAACAAGAGTCATAGCACAGCAAATCTGGGCATAGGCTAAACAGTTGTCCAGTTTGTGCAAACACCTGCCTTCACTGCATTACGTGAACCGGAGACATTTCAGCAAATAGACAAATAACTATAAAGATAACTGTAACTATAATGACATTTCTGTTCATACTGACCAACGATAACAAGTCTGTTCTCATGTGAATGAGCTAATGCCTAAAGTTCCATGGCTTCTGATCTGTCAACCTTTTATCATTCAAAAAAAAAATTGGCTCTATGAGTTATCAAAACGATAACTCGTTGCACATGTCAATTTAATTGTGATGTGGATGTTTTCAGTCATATTAATTAGAGCAATATTTATCTGTCGTTGTTGTTATTGTTCTTGGTGTGAATGGCCCTTTATGATCACTTTTAAAACCTAATGGGACACACTGGAGGAAAACTCCCTCCCCCTTAAAAAAAAAAAATCACCAAGTAAATGAAAAAAACTAAAAGCACTCACCGAGTTCCTACGTTTCCTACGGTAGATCAGGTCTACCAGGCCTCCTACCAGGCCTACTCCCACGACTACTGCCACGACTACTGCCACGACTACTCCCCAGCCTACTTCCTTTGGTCCTCTTCCTTCTGAAAGATGAAGGTTTGTAATGATGAACCAGGTACTTCCTATTACATCATTACTCTTTGGGTTCAAGAATCAAACACATACTTTTAGTGTACAGTATACCCATGCAGTCTACTTACCACTCTGTGAAGAGATGGGTGTCGATCCACTCAAGGTCACACCAGCAGGGGAGCTGGTTGCTTCAGACACTTCCGATAAGCTCTCTGGAGGAAAGAAAAATGCGTTTCAGCTATATATACTACAACACAACTAAACCACAACATGGATTCCGAACAAGGCCAAAAGCATGATTAATGGTTTTGCATAGACTCAACACAAAGGGCACACCGTTGCCTTGATGCTGTCATGGACCTTTCAAAGTTCTGCACTGAGTGTGTCAGCATTCATGTAGCACACCTCACCACACTGTTTGAAGTAACTGCACATCTAGGGTATGGTGTAGGTCTTAGTGCATTTCTTAACAGTTACAAAGGCTTTCAGTCTAGGAATTTATCAATAAATTATATTGAAAACAACACTGAGTACATGCAGCAGTGACTAGACAGAAAATTAAATGAACTTTTAATCTAGTAAGATTTAGTGTAGTTTATATCAGTCTGTGGCCTAGTCAAAACAGAGTCTTAAATTGAATGTGCAATACCACATCTATGGATATATGTATGTACATACATATTCATTTGAGCTTCATGGGTAAGGTCTATATCTATGGGCGCTTTCACACCTAGCTCTTTGAAATGGAACGTGGATCGCTTGCCCCCAGAGATCGGTTTGATTGGGTATATGTGAAAGCAACAATTGTACTCTGTTCCGGAACAAAACAAACCGATTCAGACCGCTTGGACAGGGTGTTCTTGGCTCCTTTTCAATCGATCCCTAGTACGGTTCGTTTACAGTGTGAAAGTTATCGGGCCAGCGTAGTGGGATATCACGTTGTTTTCACTGTACGTTATGTTATATTTTCATAGGATAAGCAGCTACAGTGAAAACTTTAAACTCTCTGGATCGCATATTATTGTAGCTTTTCTACACATGTAATTTTGTAACATTGCCACAGCTATGCATTTGTGCCCCACCACCACTAAAACCAGTATTTTAAAAAGCTATTCCTTGTGTCAAATAAATCCTATCGAGATGTAACTAAATGCATTATTTAGGCTAGTTTGTTTGCATGACTTTATGGAATTATCGTCCACTGGATAAGCTACTTAAGGGAGAAAGCTACAGTGCCTACCTGATCAGTCTCGTCCTATTTAGAAGTTTGGTGATTCTTTGGTTGTGTAAATTAATGAGTGCTCGTCTTATCCTGCGGTATCTTCTGTTAGCAGCCCGCCTCCTCATAAGGTGTAGTGTCACATTATTTTTGAGACGTAGTCTGGACTCACGCTCAAATTTAATGTATTCTTGATAAACACATTAGTATGCTATCCAAAGGACTACAACAAAAGCTAGTATTATCAGTTCACCATCCATTTTCAAGACTGTTAATTAGCTATGCTAGTAGGCTAGGCAGGAGGCTGTCAAAAATGTAACCTAGCGCGTGGGTTAGAATGGAATGGATTTAATCGCATGTGTGTTTGTTTACATCATTTGTTCCATTCTAAAATTGTACCATGTGAACACAAGACAA
Source organism: Tenualosa ilisha (assembly GCA_015244755.2). NCBI lineage: Eukaryota > Metazoa > Chordata > Actinopteri > Clupeiformes > Clupeidae > Tenualosa > Tenualosa ilisha. Next base: position 390,864 of record PYXC01000496.1, read on the forward strand.
TCCCAGAACAATGGCATGAATTTGTATCGGTTCAGGGTTAGTATCGGAACAAAAATAGGTGTGAAAGCGCCCTAACATATGATGTAGGTCTTTCTTAACACAACAGTTATAAAGTCTTTCAGTCTGGAACTGCGGACATGAATAAACAGCTTTAACATTCTTACCTGTCAGTCTGTACTCTGAGGTGTTCTCATGGCTGTTTAAGTCGTCACATATAAACTGGAGTTCAAAATCTGTGTTTTCCACAGGTCCTAGTATCATACGATCACACGAACCATTGATCCTGCCAGAGAATTTTGGGTCAGCTTTCCACTTTCCATTATAACACTCTGCAACTCTTTGTCCATCATTGGTCTTACACTGGCTTTCTTTTGCACCGCTGATGTCAAGAGATGCGTGACCTCCCACGTGAGTAGATATACATTTTGTGTCTGCATTAAAAAAAGAAAGAAAAAGACACACATAAGCAAAAGTTCAACTACTGATTAAAAGCTCAACTTTTTTTGTCCCCGTCTTTCATGAAGCAGTCATTCCCTTCATTATTGCACTGAGATTGCCAATTGAAAATTTGATTCCCAACTTGAAAGTGGGCTTAATATGTACTCTGTATCATCTTAGGTTACTGTTAACTCGGGATAAACATTTGGACGTCATCACAGGGCTTGTTCGGGGTGCCTGGCGGGTTGGACACTTGGTTGAAAGTACTGCATTCTGGTTGTGTATCACGGACTTTTGCCCAGTTAAAAGTTACATTCAGTCAAAATTAAACCCAGTATGCATTGCTTGGAAGCCACCTCAAACGAGGTCAGTTTTACCTCATTTACTGCCGATGGGACCACGATTCGATAAAATAGTAAATCACGCTTATTGATACGTTTAGCCATCTTCAGTGCAGCATAACAATCTGGCTTTTAGCGAACGTAACGTTCTTGTTAGCAAAACACGCGATTCATAACGTAAACCTTACCTGCCAGGATTGGTCCTGCCGTTGCACTTATGATCAGAAACATTCTAAAAAAGACAAAATATATATTAATAATGGTTTTAGCCTTCAAGGGCTAATCACTTTAAAAGTCTACGGCTAACAAATAAGCGTCTATCGCTGGCTAACAAGTAACCTAGCAAGTAGCCTAGCTAACAAGGTAACCAGCCTAATATTAGCACTTAAGTCTTCTTCTGTACAAGAATGAGCATTAATATAAAACTAAACGTAATTTCATTCTTACATAGTTATTTTTCGCATTTTGGTTAACGCAATGACTGTATACATCCGCATGCGCTGTCCGTCTATAAAGTCACTCCGCTATCCAAGAACTGGAGGAAGTGACGAACCTCGGTCAATCGGCTAAAGCTAAATAGCCCCTGGGCCAAGGCACCTCCTACAAGGAGAAAAATGTCTGCTCGCTCCGCCTACCAGCCAACGTCGAAAATGTTTATTTTGTCTCTCTGTTCAAGGCAAGGGTAGACCTATTTATCTATTTGTTTACCTAAAAATGTGCTACCAGTCGATTGTGTTGTATAGGAAACCTCATACTTACTTATTTGCCAGTAAGATCCCAGTTGTTTTTTTCTTCGTCGTATCGAAAAAGACACATGCCTAGTCAGAACACAAATACTTTCCTGTTCGTTGTTCATGTTCTTCGGAAACTGCTCTCTTGCGCAAGCGCAACACACATCCAAACTGGCAACGTCACTGACAAGTGGTGGAACAACTGCCCACAAGGCCCCGGGGCAAAACACCGATCTAGGCCCCCCACCCGCGCACGCGCACACACACACGCACACGCACACGCATACAGGCATATGTGGCAGCGGTGAAACGAATTTTAATGTGTGGGTGCAAGATCGCACAAACAGAGAATTGACTGTCCCTTCCTAGACAAAAACTGTAAAGTTTTAGTGGCTAAATTGCGTGTTCTGCGTCTTTTAAGACAGGAGGAGATTTGTTTGGCTATGCCTAGAAAGCAACGAGTGTATGTAGACAGTCAGAGTTTTACCGTTAAAAGTGGGGTGGAATATGTTCAGGACAACTTTTATTTTTTCTTCAATAAAGGGTAACCATGTATGGATTTTTCTATACTTCACACTTACATATAGAGGACTCAGGCTGCCAAAGCACTGACTTTTTGAGCCTCCTGGATATCTAATTGGATAGAGGCCTTCAATGGCCCCAATCCACAAACTTTTATTTGTGATGGGACCGCACTGAGCTTCAGGAAAGCACTCCTTCCATGGCAGGAGTTCTATGTAGAGCCCATTTTCTCCTCACCCAGAGAGAAGGATTGAAATCAGCTCTGCCACATCATTGACCAGAGAGAGAAATCATCCTGTCTCAACTTCGCGGGCGAGACAGAAGAGTAACTTAGTCAGATAGTCTTTAGACTTCGCTTGCACTTCATCTCCGGCTTCGGTTATTTCAGTTATTTCATTTAGTAGTTAATCCAATCAACAATTGTAATCTGACTTGTAATAAATCATTGATCCTGATCGAATGCAACCAAAGCGTCCAATCTTCTATCTCTACGGAAACAAAACACAACGCAACTTCAAGGTGAACAGCAACTTCATGAGAAGTCAAACTGAGAAAAACCACCAAAATCTAACATGCCCCAACAAAAGACACAGGGGTCCACACAGAGAGGGAGGTAAGTAAAATTATTTACAGTTATATTTATGCATTTTTATCCAAAGTGACTTACATTTGTTAACTCAATTACTTTCCCCTAGAGCAACTTTGGGATTCAGCTACTAGCATGCTAGCCAGGTTCCTTCACTGCTATGCTACCACCGCCTCATATATTAAATGATGTTATTCTGGAAGACAAAGTACAGAAGTAGAAGTAAACTTAGCTATGACCAACAGTATGACTGAAAACATATTGCCTTACTGACTTACTTTTCTATTTCTTATCAGTACCGGTCACAAGGACAGGATCTTTTTCCCACAAGCAAAACGCTGGCTTCTGCTTGCTGAGTATACTCAGTGCCAGCTGACCCCAGTGGAGATGGAGAAGCTCCTTTTCCTGGCTCCATGGTCACTTGAGCTCTGGATCCCTCTCCCCTCCAATTCCCTGATAACCTTAAAGGTTTTGTCAGGACATTGCAAAAAATAGTCCTGCTTGTGCTCTGCTGCATCCCTCTCCTGAGCTCCCTCAGTTGATAGAAAAGATTGCCAGTAGGCACCCAGTGAAAAACAGTTTAAGAAATGAGATACCTCCAACAATAGGTTGCTGTTTTCTTTCAGTTGTTGGGGGGCACAGAGGAGCCTTGTAATTCCCCGTCACCTTGTCATCCCTCTCTTCTGCCAAGAGTGTTTTTGATCCATTGTGAACATAGTATGTCTTTTGCAATTGGCATCTGCCAAATACCATAAACACAAACATAATGAACTTTCTGATTTTTCCCTTACTGTCAGGGATAAGCTAAGGTTTTAAGTAATGACAGCTCATGAGTCTCCAGATGTGCCATTCACTGTGCTGAGGACTCGGTTCAGGGAAGGTGAGCCCTTTTCATTAAGCTATTATGAAGGCCATACATTCATTTGCTATTTTTCCTCTTCTTTATGCTTTCTCATTCATAAGTAGTGCCAAAGGTGGTCATTTATGACAACTCATGCAACCTGCACCAGTACTGTTTAAATCGGCACCCCCTCACTTTCAAAAACTCCTGGTTTTTGGTGGATCCACTACACTGGAAAAACCACAGAGGTATAATCTTTCAGTTGTCTTCACTGCAAGTCTACATAAAATTAAAGATACAGAAGTTACAGCAGCCCCCCTACAGTTGTCTATTTCTTTTGTAACTGTCACAATCTACTTAAATTCTTGCCAATACATGGGTATTAGTTTACAAGCCAAAGGATAGGAACCAACAGTGATCATTTCAGAAAAGTTATGTTGATTGGCAGGGTAATAAACACAGATTTATAAGGATCGTGGATGAAATTTAGGGGCAGTTGAGAGAGACTTTATTTACCATGGATGAAGTGAATTAACGATTAGAGTGCAGAATCTACACATTTTAATTGTTATCACATTCACCTATAACTCATAACATATATCTTAACACTCATTGTGTTCTTGCATGCCTTATGTTTGCAATTGCACTTCTTGTCTCAGGGTGTTCACAAGGATACCAGCTGGCTGCATACCCCAACACAATGCCATCAACTCTCAAGTGATATAACAATGCAATGCCACCTTAAAAAAGTTAAAGAGCCAGCTGTCGTACATGACTTCGAAAGTGTTCTTGTTCTAAATGTGTGTGATGTTTGGAGCAGAATTGAAACCCACAGTGGATGTGACTGGTTGTCTCCTTAACCTTAACCTTGTTTTGATAGTTTTTACCCTTGTAAAGGATCTTTAAGCATCAAGAACAATCCTCTAAGTGTTATAAAATTATTATTGTTATTGTTTTTGTTGTTGGTATTATTGCTTGATGCCTACCCCAATTGCCCTGAGCATGTTACTGTGGCCACCCTGAGGCATGTTACATGGTCATTATGTATATGGAGCTTTTTAAACTGTACTGTGCTGCAGGGGTGTAGATTTATTGATAGGGACATAAGTCGTCACCCAGAAATTGCAATCTGATTTAAAATTTGAGACTTGCTTGCAGAACTGTATCCACAATACTTGGTCTGATAATTTCTTAGGATTTTTTCCCCAACACTATAATTTTGCCATTCTCAATGTCTTTCACAAACTACACAACTCCACAAACTACAAAGAGTGGAATTAGTCCACATTCGTAGACTTTGAGCATGATTTTTCAGTTGGTGAACACTGGTGTAATGCAACCCAAAACTGGCTGAATGTCCTGTTTGAAGTGGACTATCAGAGGCTGTTGCCACCAGGAAAGCTGGTGAAACCTAAAAATCTCACAGAAATAGTTTGAAAGTGCAGCATGTGCATGGAGATATTCAAATTAGTCCACATTCACAGAATTTAAGCATGACTTTGCAGTTGGTGAACACTTATGTCTCTAAAATGCAACCCAAAACAGACTAAATGTCCTGTTTGAAGCGAACTATCAGAGGGTGTTGCCACAGGGAAAGCTGGTGAAACCCAAAAATCTCACAAAAATAGTTTTGAAAGTGCAGTGTATGTAGAGAATTTGAGCATGATTTTGCAGTTGGTGAACATTGGTGTCTCTACAATGCAACTTAAAACAGGCTGAATGTCAAATCTAAAAATCTCACAACAATGGTTTTGAAACCAACAATAGTTTAGCAAAGTTTTGTATTGTAGCTTTGATACTGCAATACAATTGAGGATTTCTTCATAAGTGCATAGAATTTACATTGTGAGATTGGAAGCAATCAACAGAAGAAAAAAAACAAGTAGATACAAAGATTCTAGAGCGGAGATACGGCTGTATATTACATGACACTTTTGTATATGACATGACAGTCATATAAAGGCTACATTATACTTTGCATATGCATAACATTTCATATTTATCACTATTTCGTTAGCGTAGTTTAGCATAGGCCTACTTCACCCAACGCCACCTCATGCACAGAAAAAAAACCTTGAGTGTAATTTTTTTTGTCATTGCGATCAGTTCAGTTTATGACCCACAGATGCACATAATCCTGTTTATGTGTTTTCCTGTAAGTTGCTCTTATGAGAGTTCATACTACAGTTGTCTATGACAGCATGCATCAGGTATCACAGATGGACTGTGAAGTCTGGGATTTGAATTAGAGTTGCACACAAGTTGCTTACGCAGAGACTTCAGACTAAAGACTTAGATTTGCTTAGCCTATTCAACATCTAATTTTGTACATCTAAACTTCACTCATGAACATGAAACATGAACAGCGTTACTGAAATCCCCATAGTAGGTTACGTAGTCAGAATATTACTAGTCACTGTAATTTTATAATTACAATGCAGTATATGCAAAAATCACCATATCCGTCTGTCCCTTTGTATTCCCCCCCCCCCCCCCCCAAAAAAAAATAAACAACAAAAAACTGTTGACAAACTGAAGAGAATGTACACAAGTGAGTTCTTGGTGCTCTTAGTACAATGCCTTTTGCAGCTTTTGAATATTTAGTCTTTGTTGGCAATGTGGTGGTGTTATAGACAGACTAGTTTAAAGTGTTCTGTGTTTATTTTAATATGTGATGAGAAGCTTCTGAAGATAGCGCAGGACACATCGTCACCATCATTTTTATTTGCGTACTTGGATGGGAAGACACTGCACTGCAGTGCACTGAAGGTTGTTGCCTGCTGATCATCACCTGATCAGCCCTTTTAAAAAAGTGCAGCAAATGCCTTTTTGGCAAAGAACTTATAAAAAATGCACACCTACAAATTGTACCAGTTTGTATTTTGGAACTATTATGATGCTTAGCTAAAACCATGGACAACTACTGATTATACTTTTTCTGCATAACCTCTGGCAGTTGGGTTAGCTCCTTGAGTCGTGTATCTGCCCAAGGTTTCTTCCTAGACTAACTAAACATTTCCTTGCCCCTGTTGCTCGTGGGTGCTCCTTGCTGTAAAGCGCCATGAGACAATATTGTAAAAGACGCTGTATAAATATAATTGAATTGAATTGAATATGTTTATCACTATTACATAAATAGTAAATGTATTAAATACCTGTAGGGTATGTGTTAAGCAACAACAGCATTTATTAGGCCTGCAGTTTCAAGATATAAGCCTAGGTCCTATTGTTTTAAATTTAGTGAATGCTTGCTATAATGGTGAAGTATTAAAAGCGTCAACATTTTCTTCACTATAGCCATTTCTGATTGGACTGTTGACATGAAATTATGACCAGACACTGGCATTCCTCTGTAACACATTTTCCTGTCCTGGTTATCTTTCTGAGTGGTCCTTGGGTCTTCAGCTACTCCAGAATAGGAAACCTGCCAGAAATTCTGCAGGTGTCCAATTGACAGCGGAATGATCTACCACTCAGATGAACTTTTAAGAAAGGAATGACTGTATGAAAGTAAAATTCTAGAACTTGGAGCCGCATGTGTACTTTCTGAGACCAAAATATTTTGGGAAGTAGTTTAATCTTTTTTTAACATTGTTCTTGTCACTCAAGGTGTTATGGAAGGATGTATGGTCAAAAAACTTGAGGCAGGCAACTTGGTGGATCACTGCAGTCTTTAATCATGACACCGGAGACAAGTTACCCACACAAAACCTACACAAGAAATGTATAGTAACAAGCCTCTCTTCTTGGAGACTAGGATTCCTTTTTATACCCCCCAGAGCACACACATGTAAAACAAATGGCAGACCTTCTTGCCCTCATAATGACATCTCACTTCTTGCCATTCTGTTGTTTTAAATTTTCTAGGTTTGATGTCCACTCCCTCTCAATTCCTGGTGAAGATAGATGTCTATTTGGTTTTCACCAGCACCCTCTGTTTCTCACATTCCTAACCATAATTTGCTTGGTTGGTTGTTTTAGCCCTTTAGACTAAGGTTTTACACATGGCATACATTTGTATCACATTACTATTCTCTTTTGCTGATATTCATTTTTAGGATATTACAATTTCTCCTATAGGGGGCAGCTACTTTGAGGTGAGGGGGAGGCAAACAAAGTGTAAAGATCGAGAGATTAACGCACCGGGTCAACAAAAGTTGGGCTGTTTATTTTGTTTCCTCGCCTGTATCTCCACAGGTCATGTCTCCACTTAAATGAATAAAGCACGAATAAAGACAACATTAAACATGAAATCAACAACATCTCATCTGTATAACTATTCATAACATCAGTAAAATCATTGAAAAGTATTCATATCAAAAGCTATAGTGTATGAATTGATAAATGGTTACAGTCTACATTCAGTTTACATGACAAAGGATGAAAGCATAAGCATAGTGCAGCCCTCTTTTCCTGTCTTTCAACCGAGTTAACGTTTAGCCAGCACTCTAAAAGTAATAAAAAATTGTGAGTGAAGCCTGCTCCTACCCTTATGAGATTTCATGAGAACTCAGCAAACATTTTGGCTGTGGTTTGGCATACATCTGGCATTTTTTGGATTTATTTTGGCACAACATTAAGGCTTTGGCCAAACTTTGGCATGGTTATGGTTTACCAAAAAAGACTAAAAGGCGCCAGTGATACAGCTGAGTTATGGCATATGTCTGGTTTGCCAAAACCCTGGCATTTGGCTTCACTGTGGTGTGATTATGGCTTACCATAATACATCAAAAGGCACCAGTGGTAAGTCATCATATGGCTGAGTTATGGCATATGTCAAGTCAACCCGAAGATTGGGTGAAGAGCGGGACAGCATCCTGACGTTTTCGGGTTGCATTTTGGCATCTTTATGGCAAGCCAAATGATTGACCAATGCCCGGAAATTTTTAACCTCACTACAGTGAGAAACACGTCCTCCTACTTCAGTTTCTCCAGTGTAATCACTGAAGAAGGTAAGTGCACTTTGGTACCTTCAAATATTACTGGTAACTACACCACTACACACAAAACAGGGCAATGTTTTCATGCAGATATTCACTTAAACGTTAGTTCGATTTTCCTTTCAGTTTTGATGTGTATGCGCGGAAACAGTTCACGTTTAACTCCAAACTTTAAGCAGTGTGTTTCAACTGTATGAACAACACTTTAAGAGGTAGGCCTACTACATCTTTATTCAACCAAGTGTCCCAGTAATTCTGGAGGGTGTTGTAGCTACTTATAGAACAAATTGAGTAATTCAATATGTTTTTTCTTTGTCTCTGTGTTTTGTCACTTTCAGGTGCTGTGAGAAGAAACCCCACATGCGTCGCTGCCACAGACGCAGACATCACAGCAGCAATTAAGCGCTGGTTTTACTGGGCTAAGGATAGGGAAGGGGGGAGGAAGGAATGGATGCCTTCTATTCATGGTAGTGAGTTTTTTTTTTTACAAAAGAATAAATTAAAAAATCAATATGAATAAATAAAAAATCAATTACGGTGAAACTGAATTTTTTTCTACAAATAGACACATACCATAAATTTAACAAAAAAACCTAAATGAATAAATAAAGAAAGAAAGAAAGAAAGAAATAAGCAAGCCATCATTTGGCATAGTTCTGGTTCCATTCTGGGTAACATTTGGCTGCTCTTTGGCTGGAATGTGGAATTTGGGAGGGGACAGTTATGGCTATGTTTTGGAGTTCCATTGTGGGTTTTGGGCGGGTTTAGGGTTGATTTTGGCCTCCTTTGGTTATTATTTTGGCATTCCTATTTTGGGCCAAAATAGGGCCATGTGCTGTGCCAAAATGGCAAGCCAGTTTTGGGCCAAATGTGGGCCATAATTATTTTGCTATCTGGGAAAGGATGGCCATCCAAGGTGATGTTTACTTCTTTCCTACATCGTGATGTAATGGACGCCTGACACAAATGATCATTTGAACATAGAATGGTGGGATATGGCTCATGATGCATTAAATCACATCTACTCATGATAAGCTTTCCAAAAAATATGATTTAGGCTCCGTACTAACTCCAAAGACTACAGCATGTCAGTCTCACGTGTGACATCACTGAAGATATCGCTATTCTTGGCGTGATTCACAAGCATATCAGCAACAGGTCTTGTAGCAACTTTGGACTACTCTTTGTTATGAGAAGACCAAGAGCCCACAGAGTTGAATAGAGTCACAGGACAAAAAACACATTGAGGTAAGGAGTATCTTTCTATTTAACTGCTGCTGTGCGACCTAGCAGGTAGCAAGCTAAAACCGTAGCATGGCAGATAACCTTATCGTCAATGGTGACGTTTAACACAGACGAGAGTGTCTGCTGAGCGGCCTCACACGAACATAGCTCTCAAAGTCTGTCAAAAATAGTTCTGTCTCAATGTGGAAAATAATCTTTAAAATTTGCAAATAACATGTGTGAAATTTATGGTACATCTCAAAGGGCACCAGAAAAATATTTTTTTAATGTTTCCATTGACTCCTGTTAATATTTTCGTTAAGTTAGGTCTCATAGAGCGGAAGTAGATGGGTGTGACTTAGGCTCTCTATACCAGATATCTTCACCTAATTAGTATGCTTCAGAATGGTAGAGAAAACTTACATCCAGTTCTGGTGTGCATAAGATCGCGCTGTGGTTCTTTGAGGGCTGGGCTAGCAGAGTTCAGCTGTCACGTGGTACGTGTAGTGTGCGTAACCAGCGTCAAACGTCACTAGTAGTTGTCCTAGCAGAATGAAACGTGCCAGCTACTGCTCTGGTAACGATCATGGTAACGATACAAGAGCCCGTTTACGGAAGCCAGTGCACGTAGGCGGGGCTTCGATTACGTTTATGTGATGTCACTACGTAGGTCCGACCGTGGATACCTCGTGTAGGATAATGTGACATTATGAAGTGAGTCTAATTAACAGTATTTGACTTACCGTCGTGAAAGCGCCAACAAATTTTACTCGTGCAAGTTCGACACCTAGCACACATTCTGCTTAAGTTCAGAAATGGGTAGGCTGAGGAAGAAGCACAACTGGAAAGGACGACAACAGCCAGAGAATCCGTCGGATCCTGGAGTGGATAGAAAGAGCGACGTGGTGGTAGAAATCGATGGTAAAGTTCCCCATTAGTATCTACCAGCTTTAACATCATTGTGTTTTGTAACCTAACGTTTTGTCGAAACACACGGTCATGGTTGAGGTAACTGATTATTGTTTAAGTTCTGCTGTTGGGTTATGATTTTCGGTGGCCACCAGTGGTCTGATCTCGGCAAATCAAATTTTGCTATCTTGGAAACCAGTGTTCATGTCCTCCTCATGCAGATGATGCTGCTTTGAGAGGAGTGGATGACAGTAATGCACTTGTGCTACCTGCTGCCAAAGCCAAGAAAACGAAAGGACCAGAGAAGCCACTTGTCAAGAAACGGCCCCTCACTAAGAAACAAAGGAAGAACCTGGAAAAGGTTCTGGAGGTCAAAGAGAAGAAAGCACATGTATGTATGTGGTGTAAATATGTGGTTATTTGTATCTTATCAAGCAGTTTGAGTTTGGACTGTATCCTTCCATTTTGGGGTTGTTTACATTACTTAAAACAGATCTGTAATTGGGTCACAGATGCATTTTAAAATATAAACACGTAGGCCTTTTTTTGCCAGTAGACTGTATCTCCCTTTATGTTATTATTCTCTCTCCTCTGTGTCTTTTTCTTAGCGGGCTGATATATTGACAAAGCTAGCAGAGGTGCAGTTACCGGAGTCTGAGCTGAAGCTGCTCTATACTACATCAAAACTTGGCACAGGAGATAAACTCTACCAGGCCAAAGAGTGAGTTTGGCATCGCTGCTTTTAAAACATGATTCTTTGTTAAGCTTTGTACATTCACATGCTATACCCACTATAAACTCTATAAACACTAAACACTAGCTGGGACCAAAGGTAGTCTGATACACAGAATGAATGACTTCCAGATTAATACACTTTTTCACAGATCTACTTCATAGGTGTCCTGATAACTAATGACCTACAGGTCAACCCATAGCCCTGTTGCCTGAGATTGCAGAGTGATGTAGGTAGGAATATGAACATGTGGTACAGTGTATACCTTATTGCAAAATGGAAGGCAATGCTAACTGATAAGGGAAAGGAAAATGAGTTTCATTAAAAATTTTTATCTTCGTTTGATGCAACATAGACCAAATAGCAAATTGGCAGCTAACACTAAATTCACTTTCAGTTTACCCCATTCCAGTTAACTTTACTTGCCAGTTTGCTATTTGGCCTATGTTGTATCAAATTTTCTGGTTCTTTTTTATACAGACAACACTTGACCTCAAACAACAGGGTCATGGATTCATTCACGCTAGATTTTTTCTGTAACCCTGTTGTGTTTGTTTCATGGTCACAACTTGACCGGAGCATTTTTAATTTGAGATGATAAATATCAGTGATTATTATCAAAATTTGTGATGGTCCTCTGTATCAATGTATGCTCTCGGATATTACAGATATATTAAATATTAGATATTAAAACTTAATATACTAATTATGGCATGTAGGCTTACTGAACGAAGCCTATGTAAATCAGTGAGGGAGAGACTATACTAGAAATAGGTTTTTGGTGGAGGCCGTCACTGGAAGCAAAAATAGACTGGAACACCACTGATGTAACAAAGTTAAATGAAAATTATTAATATTTCTGTTGTGTGTTCATATAGCTCATATGAACAAAGTCGTCATGGAGCCCTATTACCATCCAGTTAGATTAAGTACATTTTTGAGACGGAAAAAATGTGATTCGGGTCAAAAATGACTTGAACACAACAGGAGGGTTAATTGCATTCATGTTGTTGCAAGAGATGCATTCAGTCTTATGCAGTGTTTGTGTGTGTTTGAGCAGCTCCACTGAAGAGACAACGGTCTCAAGCATTTCCTTTCCACACATCAGTAGCCTGAGTGGAGCAAACCGCAAGAGGAAGACGAGACATTGGGATGAGGACGAGGATGAAGATGAAGAACAGCAGGAGAAGCAAGAGTCTTCCTCAGAGGAGGAATCGGACAAAGAGGAGGCAGCAGCGGAGGAAGTGGTGAAAGAGACAGATGAACAGGAGCCACCGATGGAGGTGAAGATTGAAGAACACAAGACAGAGCAGGAAAAGAAAGAAATGAAGAAAGAAACTGCTCCCTCCAGTAGTAAACAGCCATGCCAACCAGCTGTGTTCATCCCTGTGGACAGACTACCAGAGATACAGGTGTGTGTTTGTGTGTGTAATGGTAACTAGCTGGTCGCTAGCTGGTTGCTAGCTGTGCGGTATATACATTGAAAGGTGGAGTTTTAGCTCATTTGTACTGTATCTTGATGTTACATTATGTATATGGAGCAAGTGATATCTCATTATATGCAAAATATCAGTCCTGACATCTGACACCTGACATCATATGGTTTGCTTGTTGCATTTTCTGAGGAAGCTTTGTTTGTTTTTCAGAATGAAGGCTGTGTGTGTAAAATGTCGTTTTCTTGACTCTACATAATACAGTGTCTGTGTGTTTTGTGGTCTGCTTGTGTGTGTGTGTGTGTGTGTGTGTGTGTGTGTGTGTGTGTGTGTGTGTGTGTGTGTGTGTGTGTGTGTGTGGTGTGTGTGGGTGGGTGGGTGCGCGTGCGTGTGTGTGTGCGTGCGTGCATGCGTGCAGGCTGCCCGTCTGAAGCTTCCAGTGCTGGCTGAGGAGCAGGTGATAATGGAGGCTGTGAAGGAGAACCCCTGTGTTGTCCTGTGTGGAGAAACAGGTAGCGGAAAAACCACACAGGTTCCACAGTTCCTCTACGAAGCCGGATATGCCAGGTACATCTATACATACATACTAGAGGCGACTCCTCCATTGAGGAAAAGGAGGGAGATCCTCCCTTAAATTTTTAAAGAAAGAACTTCCAGGAGAAATTTTATAAAAAATCACAGATATTTAATAGATGAACATGCAAAAACATATCAAAACAGCTGAAATAATTCTATTTTATCACTTCGAAAACAGAAAAAAGGCACCAAAATATCGCCCTCCCTTACTCCCTCATTAACATCCATTATAAACACTACATTGAGTGAATGGCAAAAAGGGAGGAACATCCTCCCTTTGGCGGGTCAGTTCAAAATGCTCGTCTGTCATCAATCAGCCAATCACCATAGCCATATTCGTCAATGGGCCCAATCAGAATGAAAGGGTGGGTTGACGGGTTGACACGCAAGGTCTTGTACTACTGTTGTTGTTGACAGACTTGGCATTCGTAAAGGTGCAGACGGCGGAGAGTTTGAGCCATTGTAAAGTTTTGCTTTGTTGTGTCAATAAAAAAGGATGGAAAAACGAGACGTACTCATGATGTTAAATACTCCATTTCACACACTGGAGTACGATGAGAAGGTGAAAATCAAAACTGAGGGGAGACCAGTTCCAAAAATTTATATTGAAAAACCGAATGGTAAGGTCACTGTGTTTAACACCACATGGTATCAAAGATACCCATGGCTAACTGCTAGTGTTACCACTAGTCGTCTATGCTGGCCTTGCCTGTTGGTAGGGAAATCTCAAACGTGGTCTGTGCAGGGATTTAGTGACCTTAAAAATTTGGACGGGGCCACCAAGCGTCACGACAAGTGCAACTACCACGTTTGTGCAGCTATTCGCGTAAAAATTGCTAGGTAGTGTGCCCGTTGATCAACTTGCGGACGAGGGTGCCCGTGCAGGTGGCACAGCACAATGCTAAGGCGCGTCGTAATAGGGATACACTGAAGCATTTGATGGCGTATTTGGGCATGCAGGAGCTGGCATTTAGGGGACGGGATGAAGGGCCAAATTCAGATAACAAAGGCAACTATAATGAGTTTGCAGAGCAGTTGCAGTCTGCTGGTGTTTCAAAATCATTTCTGCCACTTTCATAATATTGCAGTGTAAAGCACAAAAGACAACTGACATTACCACAAACAAACTATACTCATTGCACTGTATGGTATTTCCCAAGCTGACGTGTGTCCTCAAAAAACGAATAAATTTTATTTATCACAATCCCCCTAAGAGCAAGCACCAAGACACCTTTCTGGTTTTGTAATTCTTTCTCTCTCTCAACAATCCACCCATCCCATCTACTCACATTTACCTGCCCATTCACCCACCTGACCACTTTACCCCGTCTTCCTCTATTTTTGTGACCAACAGTCGCCATTGATACATACATACACGTACCAGAGCTCTGCTTCAAAGCTGGCTACATCAGACACACACACAGATGTGGGTGCGTGCACACACACACACACACACACACACCACAGATGCCACAGCTGGCTATGTAAGTTACACATACACAAATGCTTATCATACTGAATCCCACAACAAGCTACACAAACACACACCATTGTACACTCACATTTATACATGTACACATAAACGCACACATATACACACAGGGGTCCAAATACCTGTATAAAATGCTACGTTCACCCTATTTGGTTTTGCTTGGGCAAAAGTTTGGGTGATGGTGACACCAAGTGGTGAATGATGCAGCTACAAGCAAAACAACAACAACCAGTTTCTCCTTGTATTTTGCTACATGTGATGGGCTCTTCCAAAACATGGCACACATTTGGATTCCATGAAATGTTCAGATTCACATGGAATGGAGGAATGGAATTCTTTAGAATTGTTACTAAACATTGTTATTTTAGAATTGTTACTAAAAATAGAAGGAGGAGGAACCTAAAGAACTGAAATCCCATTCTTTCATGCACTTCCTGCTTGGATGACTGTATGCAATTCTATTTCAAATATCAAGTGTGGAACAGTCAAACAGGAGGTGTACAGCACACCCTTGTGGTTAGTTTATGTCATGTTCTGGGTTTCACACAAGACTCCATTCTGTTGAGAAAAGGAATGGCTGTTGTAGTGTTTGTGTTCTGTGGGTGTTGTATTATCATTTGTTCTTGTCAAAGATTACTTTGTTTGGATGTTTTCATATACTATATTTCTGAGTTGACATATATTAACTCAAGTAATGGAATTCTGTGGGTTGTTCACATAAAAATTGCATTGGCAGTGCATTAGCAACATCCTTCATTGACATTTGCTAATCTCAGATCTTGTTGTTTTAGACACTGTAGCCACATTTATTTGATTACAGCTATTTCTCTGTCGCCCAATCACGTGCAGCTTCATTTTCATATTTCCTGGTCAGTGTGATGAGTGTCAAAAAGTAGGCAGGCATGGAGTGTGAAAATTTACTTGTGGACTTGGAGATTTACAAATGTGATTGAATTTTTAGAAAGTTCGGAGCACATGACTTCCCAAATCTTGTGAAAACAGATATCAAAAACAGGGGGAGACATTCTTCTGTACTCTGACATTGAATAACTCCGTCTAATCTTGTCTTCTCTCTTTCTCTCACTCACACTCACATACACACACACATTTCCCCCTTTCTCTCATTCTTTTTCACACACACACACTCTCTCTCTCTCAGTGGCAATGGGATCATTGGAGTGACAGAGCCAAGGAGAGTGGCAGCAGTTAGCATGTCTCATCGCGTTGCCAAGGAGATGAACATGTCGACAGGGTATGACCTCACCACAGAGCTGGATATCCACTTTATTTACTAATCCTCGCATGTCCACTGTGAGCCAGGAGACTGTTGTAACTTGTGTGTGTGTGTGTGTGTGTGTCTGTATGTCTCTGTGTCGTAACAGGGTGGTGTCATACCAGATCAGATATGAGGGGAATGTGACTAAGGACACAAAGATTAAATTCATGACCGATGGAGTTCTGCTGAAAGAAATACAAAAGGTAAAATGCACGCACACACACACACACACACACACACACACACACACACACACACACACACACACACACACACACACACACCTTTTCTCACTCTAATACACTGTTACAAATATTCTCTTGCAGACAGTGGGTAGTACATTTGACTGCACACTTGCACACACACACACAAACATATTGTGACTTGTGATTGTTTTTTGGGTTGTTCAGGACTTCCTGCTGCAGAAGTACAGCGTGATCATCATAGATGAAGCCCATGAGAGGAGTGTGTACACAGACATCCTCATTGGACTCCTGTCCCGCATTGTACCATTGCGCAACAAGGTAAAACACCCGCATGCACACTCACACATACACACACACACACGCATACATTCTCTCTCTCTCTCTCTCTCTCTCTCTCTCTCTTTCTCTCTTTACAATTGACATCACATATTGTGCGCTATCAAACAATGCAGACACACACACACACACAACCTAGACCATATGTTATCCCTACGTATATAGAAAGGTACAGTATGTACATGTACAGATGTGTTTGTACTTAAGTTGATAGCTTGGACTGTTGTATATTTGTGTCTCTGTGGGCGTGTGGGTGTGTGTGATTACAGAAAGGCCTTCCCATGAAGCTAGTGATCATGTCGGCTACTCTGCGTATAGAGGACTTCACTCAGAACCAGAAACTCTTCCCTTCGCCTCCACCTGTTATTAAGGTACGCACTCACACACTCACTCTCTCTCTCACTCACACACTCACTCTCTCTCTCACTCACTCTCACACTCACACACTCTCACACTCGCTCTCTCTCTCACTCACTCACTCACTCTCCCACACTCACTCACTCACTCACTCTCTGACTTTCTCTCTCTCTCTCTCTCTCTCTTTCTCTCATTTGTTCTGTCTCTTTCTATGTCACTCTTGCTCTCTGAATATTTGACATTTTAGAGATATGTTGTCTAATGAATCCACCTGTTTCTTATGAGCAGTAATTATGTAACTGATGCTCTGTGTGTGTGTGTGTGTGTGTGTGTGTAGGTGGAGGCCCGTCAGTTCCCTGTCACTGTGCACTTTAACAAGAGAACTCCCATGGAGGACTACGCTGGAGAAGCCTTCCGCAAGACATGCAAGATTCACCGCATGCTCCCACAAGGTCACACACACACACACACATATATTCATTCTCTCTCGCTCACTCACTCCTATCCTTACGCATACAACCCTTTCAAACACACGCTGATTACACACTATGTGAAGACCTTCTTACTTAGTGAGTAATTGAGCATAAATTGAGACACAAAAACACACTCACACACACACATACACAGACACACACATGCACGCACACATGTGGTTCACATTATGCTTGCATGCAGCCACTCACTTGGATCTTAAGTGAAACTCATAAAGATTAACTATAAGACCTGCAGGTCACACACACACACGCACACACACACACACACAGCAGATGCCATGCATTCCCCACTGCAGGCAGTGTGCATATGGAGAGTGTGTGTGGCTACAGGCAGGGGTTGATTGATGGCCGTCTGCCCAAGGCAGAGCCCTCGGCCCTGGACTCCGAGAGGCAGGTGCCAGGAAGCAGAGCCGTCTCGGCCGGGCTGCTGGACGGGTCCTGGCAAGATAAATCTCTTCTTCTGTGTCTGAACATGAGTGTAGTCTTTAAAACCTCTTAGATTCACTAAATAGCATTGCTATTACATAAGACTTGAAGAGTTGAACTAAGAGTTAAAGTGTGTGTGTGTGTGTGTAAGCACTACAACTAGAACTGAAGCATGTGATGGCCTAGATTGTGTGTTTAAGGTTGGAAAAGCAATCCCTCTAAGACCACTGAGTGTTTTATTTAAAGTTTTTTATTTCTCAGTTGTACCTATGTGTGTTATAGTTTGGTGTATATGCATGTATTTAGTTTGTATGCTTGTGTGTTTTAGGTGGGATTCTTGTGTTTCTGACTGGTCAGGCTGAGGTCCATTCTGTGTGCAGGCGACTGAGGAAGGCCTTTCCGTACAGACCTAATAGAGAAAAAGAAGGTGATACACACACACACTCACACACTCACACACTCTCTCTCTCTCTCTCTCTCTCTCTCTCTCTCTCTCTCCTCCGACGCATGAAAATGTGCTTATTCTCAGGTTTTTGTAAAAGTAGGCGGCATCATATTTTGCTCCTCTGCACACAACCATCACATCAACATGTACTCTGTGTGACTATGTGTGTGTGTGAGAGCAGAGGGAGAAGAGAAGGACCTGTCTGCAGAGCTTAAGAAATCTAAGAAGAAGCAGAAGAAGACAGTGGTGAGAGCTTATTCTGAATCAAAATTGGAAACACACACACACACACACTCACAAATAAACCCTTAGTCTTCTGATTTGGCTTAAAATGTGGAATGTCACATTTCCTTCTGTTCCTCTTCCAGTATTCCTTTCCTCCTCCCTGTCCTGAATACCCTCCTCCCCCGTCTGTCTGTCGTCTGTCTCTTTTTCACTGTCACTCTTTCTCTAACTCTTACTTATCCCCCCCTGCCCCATCAGTCTCTTCCAAGGATAGACCTGGACAACTACTCTGTGTTGCCTGTGGATGAAGGAGACGAAGATCGTCAGGCCGGCATCGATGATGAGGATGATGATGATGATGATGATGAAGCCTTAGATCTGGACCTGGGAGATCATCCAGAGGATGGTGGTGAGTGTTTATGCCAACACACACACACACAGTGTTGTAGTGAGTTTAGTGTGTTGTGTTGTGATTCTTCTGTTAGCTGGTGTGTCAAATGATAGATGCATAGGCCTCTGATAGTAATTTGTCGTCTTATACAGAATGATGTTATGTAATGCTGTGTGTGTGTGTGTGCGTGTGTGTTTGTGTGTGTGTTAATCCAGAGGAGAAGGCTGACGCATCCATCCCCCTCTATGTGCTCCCACTCTATTCACTACTGGCCCCTGAGCAGCAGGCCAAGGTAAGTGTGTGTGTGTGTATGTGTGTGTGTGTACATGTTGTCTTATTGTGTGTGGGTATATTACGTGTGTGTGTGTGAATTCTGTGAGTGGGAGAATGTGGAGTTTGACATGCCTTGCCTTTGAATGTGCTCCCTATTGCTTAGTGTGTGTGTGTGTGTGTGTGTGTGTGTGTGTGTGTGCACTCGTAGGTGTTTCGCCCTCCTCCTGCGGGTGCCAGGCTGTGTGTGGTGGCCACTAACGTGGCGGAGACGTCGGTGACCATCCCTGGCGTGCGTTACGTGGTAGACTGTGGTCGGGTTAAGCAGCGATTCTACGACCGAGTCACAGGAGTCTCCTCCTTCAAAGTCACTTGGATCTCCCAGGCCTCGGCCAATCAGAGGGCAGGACGAGCCGGCAGGACAGAGCCTGGGCACTGCTACAGGTGTGTGTGTGTGTGTGTGTGTGTGTGTGTAATATGTGAAACAATGCTGTTTGGAATTTTCATGTAATGTGATTCCTTAAATCTCTCGTATGAGTATTTCCACAGCTACTGTTAGACTGATTAAAATATTAAAATAATCAATGAGATATTCATATCATTAATATAATTTAGTATGTCTCAATGCTGTTTTTTCATGTTTATACAGTAGTTTGTATTTTATGATGTTGGTTTGTTAGGGTGTTCTGATACATATGCATTTAGGTATGTAAATGCCATATGCCCCCGTGTGTGTCAATGTAGGCTGTACTCGTCTGCAGTGTTCAGTGACTTCAGTTTGTTTGCTGAGGCAGAGATCACTCGCAGGCCAGTGGAAGATCTGGTGCTTCAGATGAAGGACCTCAACATTCAGAAGGTGAACCCACCACACACTCACACACACACACACACACACTTTCGCAGACATTCTTACAAGACACTCACCTTCGGAGATATACTTGGGTGTACACACACACACTCACACACATATGCACTCGCAGAGAGTCAGCAAGCTTGTACCTAGGTGTGCATGAAAAGCCATTGTTTCAAATATACACAGCTACCCATACCTAAATTTCAGGAATTACCTAAACAAACAACACTAAACTTTCTATTGTGTATTTGATGTGTCTCCTAAATGGTGTGGATGTATGCATGAATGTAGTCTGTATGGTGTCTTGTCTGTCAGTGTTTCCTATGTGTATTTGTTTGCTTGTGTGTGTGTGTGTTTGTGTTTGTGTTTGTGTTTGTGTGTGTGTGTGTGTGTGTGTGTGTGTGTGTGTGTGTGTGTGTGTGTGTGTGTGTGTGTAGATATATGTATCAAAGCAAAGCAGGTTATGTCATTTTATGTGTTTTGTTGTGTGTTTTGTGTGCATGCTCTGTATATGTGTTGTGGATTTGTGTCTGTGTTTGTTTGTGGAATATTTTGTCTTATGTATTTTTCACTGACATGTAAACAGTACATGAGTGTTGGGGATATATCTTGTACATAAACTGTGTGTGTGTGTGTGTGTGTGTGTGTGTGTGTGTGATGTAGGTGGTGAATTTCCCATTCCCCACTCCCCCATCATCTGAGGCTCTGCTGGCTGCTGAAGAGCTTCTCATCTCACTAGGAGCCTTGGAACCACCGCCACGCCAGGGACGGTATGGACGCACACACACACACACACACACACACACACACACACACACACACACACACACACACATCCACACACTATACAGAAACAGTGCATTTCATAGAAACACACACACACAAACACACACACACTATGCACACAAATGACCCCATACTGTATGTTCACATACACAATACAGTTTGTGGCTGGACTCTGGGCTCTGCCTTGCCAACATAGATCTTGGGAGAGCCATGTAACACACAATACCCAAGCTAGCACCAGCTTATCTTAGCTAGCATTGGATAGTCCAGCACAGGGTGCCTCATTGACAAATTATCCTTCATTCCTGCACAGTGTTGTTCTCCTTTAACCTTAAACATAATAACGCTATTTTTGTGTGTGTGCGCGTGTGAATGTGCGTGTGCGTGTGTGTGTGTGTCTATACGCACATGTTTGCGCGGGCATGCATGCATGTGTTCATGTGTGTATTTACACTCTCCAGGATACGTGAGCTCCAGCGGGCACGGCTGAGCTGTCCCATCAGCCCCCTGGGCCGGGCCATGGCAGCATTCCCGGTGTCTCCGCGCTACGCTAAGATGCTAGCGCTGGGGCGGCAGCAGGACTGCATGGCCTACCTCATTGCCCTGGTGGCCGCCATGACAGTGCGCGAGATATTTCAGGACATTGACAGGTGGGTCACAGTGAGAATCTGTGTTTACCTTCTCTCTCTCTCACTCATGTGCACACACACACACACACACACACACACACACTCACTTTTTTCTCTCTGTCTCTGTTTCAGTGGCGTTGCCTTTTAAAAGAACTATGTTGACAAAGCGTAGAACAA
>PYXC01000496.1:417500-550000 GCA_015244755.2 Tenualosa ilisha
CTGTATGCTTTTCACTGAGTTTGGGAAATCACTTGGGTTGCTCCTAATATACTCCTTGAAATGTATGGGAGTTGGCCTATATGTTTTTTCACTGAGTTTGGGAAATCACTTGGGTTGCTATAGTGTGTGTGTGTGTGTGTGTGTGTGTGTGTGTGTGTGTGTGTGTGTGTGTGTGTGTGTGTGTGTGTGTGTGTGTGTGTGTGTGTGTGTGTGTGTGTGTGTGTGTGTGTGTGTGTGTGTGTGTGTGTGTGTGTGTGTGTGCGCGCTGGAGAGACACCACTTCTGCAGAAGTTGTGGAATAGGTGTGAACTTTGATAAGATCAAGGGCCAATTCCTCAAAACTGGTTGGTTTACTACAGAACTCTTTCTGAGACAGCTGGCTAGATGGATGCAACCGCAACCCACACAGTTAACATATCAGTTTACTAGATAGACATATGTGTAAGGAATTGTGGTCTTCTGTACAACACAATAGGTCAGGTAGCAACAGCTGCCCATAAAACCCTTGACAGTAAATGTCTTGCTGACACATTTATGGCACTTCCTGCTTGTTTGTTTTAGGTTGTTAAACATGATTGGAAGACCTTCTCTACACAAGGCTTGCTTAGCTAATGGTCCTTCAATAGATTTAGTTCGGTCAAATGATACCACTTATATGACTAAGGGTGCCTTCACACCTCGCGAACATTTACTAGAGATTGGATGTTCTCTCCTGCAATGGAAGGGATTCATCCCAGGAGTGTTAATAGTGTAGCGTTCTTCTGTAAATAATGGCTTGTTTACACATATATAGATATTTTTGTAAACTGGTATTTTTTATCTGTTTCTAGTTTTTAATTGCATTTACATGGATAAAAAGAATGCAGATTGTTCTGAAATTTCACCACTTTCAAAGGTGTTTTAAAAAATCATCCGTTTGAGGAGGCTGAAACTTAGTTTTCATGTAAACGAAAGGCCCAAACTGGAAAAAAAAAAAAACAAAAACCTGTAAAAATATCTAGATACATTTAAAAAAGTCCTAAGAATAATAAGACTATCCACATTCCTCAAGTCATAAAGGTCAAAGTTCACTGCCTGTTTCATTTAATTAAGAACATGATAAAATGGGAATAGACACATGCACACAAAGAAAACATGTAACACCAGTCAGCCAGTTGCAGTTTTTCACACGTGATCTGGGGGACTAATGGTGACACCGTGATTTTACAAGAGCCACAGTCTGCCAAATCTGGACTGGTAGGACATAAGACATGAAATCTACAGACAAACGAAAGTACAGCACTTTTTTAAAAAATGGGAATTGTTCAAATATTGAAAATCTGGCTGGCCAAATGGTTAGCCAGCCTCAGTGGAACCAGTGTGTGTGTGTGTGAGAGAGAGAGATGTGACTAATGTTGGACCTCTCTAATTTGATATTTGTCTCGCTCTGACAGGGATGCTCATAGTTCACAACTTGACAGGCTGTGGAAGTAGAGAAACAGGCCTCACCCACCCACTGAGCCACTGCAGGATTCATCTGCAGGTTTCTTTTGGCAGGAGCCATGTAGGCAAATGAAGTGTCACTTGAGGGAGGAGAAAACTGCAACAAGACACAAAGGTCAAGAATGCTGAATGTAATTTACATACAAGAGTGTGTCTGTGTCTGAGTGACTGAAAGGACTAGAACAAGAGAGAGGTGTGTGTCTGTGTGTGTAACTGTGTGTGGTGGTGGCCATGCTGACCTGCTGTGTGTTTAATCAACATGGTTATATTTAGGTAAGGAAAAGGGAGTGTTCCTGTTTTCCCAATCCCTTGCATCAGTTTAGCAGGATGTGTGTGTGTGTGTGTGTGTGTGTGTTTAAGAATGGGCAATAGCCCTCAGGGCTTCCAACTACTTTGGGGGATTTTGTCATTTGCATATTGACCCTTTTTGGTAATAAAACATCATCTGTCCTTCAGAAGGATCTCCTTCCTCTCTCACACACCACACACAAACACAGATACACACACATACACACACACACAGAGAAAGAGAGAGAGAGATTCCATCCAAACTGGTTTTTTGTAAGGGATTAACAAATAGTAGACATTCCCAAATTCACTTCTGAACAGACAGTAAGCAACACTCTATCATGGCGTGCAACTATGTCGGACGAGTCAGGTGACATGAAAAAGTCAACTGTAATAAAAAAGACCCAAAGATTGTGATCAAAAGTGGAATGCAACTATTATAGAAACATACATTTGGAGGATTGATTGATTTGTTCAAAATAAGGACTATTTTGCCTGACAGTTTTCTTTTTTAACTTCAGAGGATTTTTCTCACTTGACTTATTTCTATATGGGTGTGTGTGTGAAAGTGATTGAATGAGTGTCTGTTTATGTATGTATGTATGTGTGTGTGTGTGTGTGCATGCATATGTGTCTGAGTCAGCTTGTGAGAAACTGTCTCTGTGTGTGTGCGTGTGAAAGTGATTGAATGAGTGTCTGTTTATGTGTGTGTGTGGAGAGAGAGAGAAAGAAAAAAGGTCAACCCTGTAAAAAGGTGAGTGAGCCCTGTAGTGAAGTGGTAGTAGTACTGAGATAGAGAATTTATTGGCCTGACTGAGCCATCCCCTCTGTCCTTCAAGGATAGAAAGAGAAAGAGAGGGATAGAGAGAGAGGGGAGGGGAGTGGGGGAGGGGAGGGAATTGCCCAGGGTGTGTCTGTGATAGTAGGAGATTAAACAGTGTGCCTGAGCAAAGAATGAAGACACACCCAACTCACAGAGTTAGCAGAACGAGTGAGTGAGTGAAAGAGTGACTGAGGGACAGGGAAAGAGAGAGAGAGGGAGGGAGAGGGGGCGTGCTATTGAGCAAGAGGGGGAGGAGTGGCTAACTCTTGTGTGAGAAAAGAGAAAAAAATAGACAGAGAAACTCCAGAGTGTATCTCACTCACACTCACACACGCACACCTGTCCAGCTGCCTGCTGTCACTGGGAGGAGAGCGAGGGATAAGAGAGAGAGAGAAAGAGACAGAGCGATAAAAAGAGAGGGCAAAGTGAAAGATAAGAAGAGTTCCAAGTGACTGGAAACTAGCAGAGAGCTGCATAGCAGAAGAAACAGAAAGAAGTGAAGAAGTAAAGAAAGACAAAAGAAAAGAAGTACAGTCATGAAGGACAACGGAAAGAGGGGAGGAAAAGGACAGGGAGTCCCAGGTGAGAGCCGTCAAACTCCACACTTCTCTCTTCTCATCACTCGTTCTTCTGCTCTTCTCCCTATCTCCTCCCCTTTCTCCTTTTTTTCTCTTCCTTTTGCTATTGCTCCTGCTCTCTCTCTCTCTGTCTGTCTGTCTGTGTCTCTCTCTGCACTACCCTGTGGTGGACTTTCTCAGGAATGCTGGTAGGGTTTGGCAGAGCTGTGTGAGTTCCACTCCATGTGGGAGAGGTTGTTTGCAAACGGCCATTTTTGTGAAGCTTCCGTGGTCGGAGAATGTGTAGAGGGTTTTTTTTTTTTTTTTTTTTTTTTGCCCTCACGTAGAGTCTGACTGTCACACAAACACACACACCACACACGGTCACTGAGTTCTTTCTCTCTCTCTCTCTCTCTCTCTCTCTCTCTCACACACACACACACACCAGTGCTGGGGAATAGATTCCAAACAGGCTGACTCACTGTTTGACTGCTCCTATTTCCTCCACAGTATTCACTCTTTTTACCTCCCCTCCTTCAAACTTACTCAGTTTCTATCTCTTTTCTAAGCTAAACACACATACACACACACACACAACTCTTTTGTATGTGACTCATACACACATGCGCGGGCCTGTAGGCTACCCCTAAAAAGCACTTTTGCATGGCCAGCCCTGCAGTTTGAACTTCTTAACTACCCCTCCCTTGCACTTTCCCTCTCTCTCTCTCTCTCTCTCTCTCGCTCTTTCATTCTTTCTCTCTTTCTTTCTCTCTCTCTCTGTCATTCACTCTTTCTAGCTCACTGTCTTTTCTTCCCTACAACCACCTACAAATCTTCACCCTCATCCTACAACACACACACACACACACACATACACACACACACACACACACACACTGCTCTGAGACTGACGTGTGATTTCTGCTGGGTTGTTCTCATGGCGATTTGCCAGAATAACTGATCAGAAGACATTCTTGGCTCTCTCTTTGGGAGGGGTGTGTGTGTGTGTGTGTGTGTGTGTGTGTGTGTGTGTGTGTGTGTGTGTGCTCGTGTGTGCATGTGTATGTGTGCTTAAGTAAGAGAGAGGAGTAAGGGGTGCATAGAACGCGTTTCTCCCTAGGCGACAGGAGAAACTGACGACTCTTACATAATGAGCCTGTCACGGTAACCCATCTACACACACATTCACACACACACACACACTGACAATGCTGCTTTGCTGACTGACTTGTAGTTATGTGTTCTTATTGCAAGAAAGTCCTGAATAAGCAGTCACAATACAGGCTGATTGCTTCTAAAGATGAGGGATGTTTTAAGGACCATGACTGCATGTATAAGAGACTGAGTTTTTTTCACAGCACATGCAACAAGCATAAAGCACCTGGAAAAGATTAGTGCACAGTATATGCTATCCAATGCATTCCCATTTATCATTCCAATTGCATGTTTAATGCACACTGGCTGATGTGCAGATGCATGGAAATTGCAGCATCTGTAAATTGTTTTGCTTACCTCAGCAGTTCTATTAGAAATTTCGCACTGGAAACAGAACATGCTGCTTTTAACCTGAAACAGACTTAACTTGAGCAACAGTGTGGCGGCACCCTAGGGAGAGACGCCATTTGTCCCTTTGACAAACTTTGTTTGACACATAGAATCATATATCTAATGCAATGAATGTGTGCGCGTGCATACGTGTGTGTGTTTGTGTGTGTGTGTGTGTGTGTGTGTGTGGGTGTGTGCATGCTTTCTCTCTTCTCTCATTCTCTATGAGCTTGTGTTTGTGCTTGTGTTCATGTGTATGTCAGTGTGTGTGTGTGTGTGTGTGTGTGTGTGTTTGTGTGCATGAAGTCTGTTTGACATGCTATCTGTTGCTTGCCGTTTCTTTTGTCTTAAGGGAGTAGAGGTGGGTAGAATAGGAGTGTAGGCCACCATATGTTTGAATATTTGGGTGTGAAACACCATTAATATTATCGCGACTCAAGAGCAGTGTTGCATTGTATCGCTATATCTTTAGTACAGTTCTCAAGTTGTCGGGTGCATTAGCATCCACAACCAACAATGAATGGAGATAAGTCCTGCCATTTTCATTCACCTGAGAGTAATCATGCATTCAACGTGACAGAAAAGTTGCATTAGTGTGTGTGTGTGTGTGTGTGTGTGTGTGTGTGTGTGTGTGTGTGTGTGTGTGTGTGTGTGAACAAGCCAGCTGTATGCATATCCAACATGACTCAATACATGTGTTATTCTCTTGTAAGAAAACTGTAGCCTGTCTACCAATACCTGTGTCAGTACTGACAATACCTTTTTAAACAAGAGCACTCCAAGTTCCAAGAAGGTGCACGTGCTCTGTTTGATGTGCTGTACATCTGAATGCCTGTATGGTTATTCATCATGAACTCATGAATCTTTTTTTTATTATAACAAACATAGTCATTGCAAAGATCTCATATATAACACATATAATGAGCTAGACTGACAAAAGACAGAGTCCGTTTTTAATAATGAACCATTTTTGTGGGTTTTGGCTGCAGGTCTGTGAGAAAAATGAGTTTGGCATGTTGTAATATTGCAGTGACTGTGAGCCTAGCCAGTTCCACTGCTAATAAACTGCCTTCTTTGTGAAAGCACTAGCCAATCAGTAGCTCCGTTTGTGACAGTGTGGTGTTCCTCCTCTTCTGCTTATGCCAGAAGTGGGTTGGACTAGTGAGGGTGAAAATCACCAACCCTCATTTTGCGTGTCTGTGTGTGTGTTAAAGAGGGAGAGTTTTAGTATTCTGCCAGAGGGTGTGTGACTGAATGAATGCTTCAACATGCAAAGGGTGTGCATGTGTGTGTGTGTGTGTGTGTGTGTGTGTGTGTGTGTGAACAGGCTTCTCTCTCGTAGGGACTAGCACTGCTCAGAAAAACACAAGTGAAGTCTTGCTTTTCACTTGTTAAAGAACACCCTCGTTTCCTGTCTCTTTGGCTGCAGAGTAAAGCCATTACCAGCTCAAGGAAACCCTCTGGACTTCAGAGCTCAATAATTATTGTTCAAGTCTAAACAACAAACCCACAACTTCTGTCTAAACGGTCAGGATGCACACTGACGACTGCGAAGGGGAAAAGATAAGCGGGTTTATTTTCTTCACTAACTTTCTGGATTCCTGTAGAAACCCAATTAAATAAATAAATAAAAAAACACCCCAGAAAATCACCTTGAAATTGCCATGAAACCAGTGCCATTGACTCAACACACCCGCAAAAGTGAACTCTCTCTCACAACAGCCTCACAGCCAATCGCAAACAACACTGTGTGCTTTTGCAGAAAATATAAAAAAAGATTCAAAACCAGAAAAATACTCATAAGAGGATGAAGATAATAGAAATGATTAAAAAGAGGTACAACAGAAGAAAAACAGAAATATTGTTAGAAATGTGTCACTTTCCTTGTCTAATGCATAGACAAGAGTGGAAAGACATCTAACTTTGGGATGAAACTACAGGTAAATCCTTTTGTTAGATCAGATGTTGTTAGAGGGAGGATATTGGCCCTTTTTGTAGTTTAGGATCTGATAGCATGCTTACTCTGCATAAGGGCCAGCCAACCAAGAGCCAGACCCTTCCTAGAAGTAGATACTATCTCTGTGCGGATATTAGCCTTGTCTGCAACTTAAGCTGTCGATTCTCCAGAGACTTATTCTCTCTGGAGTTAAACCACACAGTATTAGCATCAGTTTTGTTCTAGGCTGATGGCATATCACCAAGGATCTGAAACCCTGTGTCCACAGACGATAGTTTAGAACTACTAAGCTGACTGCAGTGTCTGTATTGGGAAGGTTAGCTAAATTCCCTTTTACTCAAACATTGACGAAGATATTACTTCTGTCCACAGATGATGTGTACTGCAGTAAATAAAAGACAGACCCATTAAAGGCTCACTAATTGCAAACTTGTTCTAAAACCATGCCAGAGCCCTTGCGCTTCTGTTCCAAACATACTCCAGGCCCATTACAGAACTGTTAAAGACTAGTTCCAAACCTGTTCCAAAGCCTGTTCCTAATCCCATATCTGTTCCCAGCCTGCTCAAGGCCCATTCCATTCCAGAACTCCTCCTGACTCAGTGAAACCTGCCCTAGACCAGTTTTACGGTCTGCTGTGATCTAGGTCACAGTTGCGCTATCTGACTATGTGAATCAGGTCACTCCAGGGGGGTTTAAAAAGATTGTGTGAGGCTTCAGGAACCGGCCGTGCTAGAGGGCTTCTCTGACTATTATGTTTCCCATTTGCCTATCAGCATGGAACAGAAAGGCAAATGGAGATGCACACTGCAAACTGTGGTGGAGGCTCAGTTAGTGTAATGTAGTGTGGGAGCATAGTCGTATGAAAGAGCCTTCTTTCCTGTGACAAGATGTAGGTCACAGTGTAGCCAAAACATGAAGACATAGAGGAGCTGCAATTTGAGGAAAAGCTTGGTCATTTTTTTTCTATTGTAAGGATGAAGATCAGAGTTCTCTATCAAGTAAGAGATGCATCATTCATTTAATTTGGGTTTGTTTTTTGGGGGGGATGTTTAACCATGATGGTTTAACCATAGACTGTGATGGAAGCGGATTGGGGGATGGTCCCTCCCAGGTCCCTGTTGCCCTTTGACCTGGCTGGCAAACAGCAGATCTGGTGTGTTGCCTGAGGCAGTTTCCCTGTCCTGCTTAACTGCCTAGCAGTTCATTACAGCAGCAGAGGATAAATTGTGTAGGTGGAAACAGGACACAGAAAAAGAGAGAGTTGTGTGCACGTGTGTGTGTGTGTGAATGTGTGTGTGTATGACAGAGAGAAAGAGAGTAGCATGTGTGTGTGTCTGTGTGTGTGTGTCTGTGTGTGTGTGTGTATCTATGCAGTATGTATGTATGAGAGAGAAAGAGAGAGTTGTGTGTGTGTGCATGTGTGGTGTTTGACTCAGACGAAAGGAATGCTGAGAAAATAATTCCTCCTCTTTTTATGGGTATGGCTCACAGTTTGACTCTCACCAAGCCAAAGCCAAGTGGCAAATTTGGCTCGAGGCCCTGCAGATGAAAGGGCACCAAACCAAAGCAGAAGGAGAGAAAAAAATCTTAATGTGAATGGTGTGTGTGTGTGTGTGAGAGAGAGAGACGGAGAGAGAAAGAGACTGTATTGTGTTTGTGTTTGCATGTATGTGTGCGCACATGTGTGTGTGTGTGTGTCTGTGTGTGTGTGTGTGTGTGTGTGTGTGTGTGTGTGTGTGTGTGCTTTTGACATGATGCCCTGCTTGTCAGTGTCTGAAGGAATGAATGTATCATAGAGAAGGTCAAAGCCATTTTCATTTGACAGCTCTTTCCATTTGTCATTCACTGTCAAGAGGTTTCATAGTGGATAATTATTCAGGCAGAAATTCTTGAAGCCACAGAACACATGTTCATCTTTATTTGTCTTCATAGATTCTATCACTTTAGCACACATGATTAACGATAAAGTCATTCAGGACCTGGTAGTCATGTCCTTGTATGGTATCCCCTGTAGTCTTTAGTCTTGACTGCAAAAGAGCTCCTTAATTCCTTGTATGGTGAGATTAATTAAGTTTACCTCTGTCAATCTAACTCCTGCCTTCTTTTGATTGGTCCTTTTTGTCTAGATGTACAAGCAGCAGCCAATGGGAAGAATGCTGCCGAGGTGAAACAGGAAGATGACGGCTCATTTCCTTTGAAGATTCAGGGCCCTGGAGTTGAAGGTTTTGAGCTGCAGGTTAGAAAGTGTTGTGTGTGTGTGTGTGTGTTTGTATGTGTGTGTGTGTGATCCATCTTTCCTCCCACAGTGTCACTACAAATGTACCAATGGCATTGTTGAGCCCCAAATGTGTTTTTTGAGATGACTATATTTTATGAATCCAACACAATCATACCTGACATTACTATTACTGATAAGCGATAAAGATGCCTTCATTCTGAAGACAGGCTGTTGTTTTGATCCAACTGATGAAGCCTGTATAAAACTTCTGGTGAAATTTCAACCCCCTGCCACTGTATGCTTATGGCCTTAGCTCTACTCTAAGTACTCTAGTACTTATATGTGGTATTGTGGGCTACATGGTAGTCACAATGGTTATTAACAATTGCTGACTACTCCCCCTGAGAGGAAGTCCCATGCCAGGACCGACTCTGCCAGGACCAATTCTCCTTCCTAGAGGCCCTTCCTTGACGCCCATGTCAGGATCGACTCTCTTTCCTAGAGACCCTGCGACTGACCCCTCCTGTAAAACTGGACCCTCCAATGTTACCCCCATAATCAATCCCACTCCTTGACTTGAACACTATGCCTGGCTGCTACTACACTGTCCAGCCATCATTTTTGATAACCACCTCTGGCTTGGCTACCATATAATATTGTGGGACAATATTTTGGAATTATTATGATGCTCAGCTGAAATCATGGACAGATTGTAGTCTATCATAATAACCACTGTTGTACTTTTCCTGCATTACGCCCGGCAATTGGCTTGTCCCCTTGACCCGTGGATCTGCCCAAGGTTTCTTCCTATACTAACTACCACAAGGGAGTTTTTCCTTGTCCCTGTTGTTCTTGAGTGCTCTTTGCTGTAAAGCGGTATGAGACAATACTATTGTAAAATGGTTATAATAAATATAATTGAAGGATATCAGGGGTGTGTTTGTCATAGCCATACTTGCTATCCAGTTAGCAGCTATGGTGGTTGGCAAAAAAAATGCATTGGCACCACTAAAGTTGCTAGTCTAGTTAGCAACTATGGTGTTTGGGAAATGCGCTCCAGGATAGTTTGCTCTTCAAAAGTGAAAGCAAAATAACTGGCCAAGTAAGTCCATGTTTACCATACCATCCATTATTGGCTGTTGTCACATTTGGAAAAGAAAGCGTGTCTATGTATATTATAGATTAGTTTTTTATGCTTTTGTTTTTTTTATGCTTTTATGAAATCTGCTGATTCTTCTCATTTCCTATCTTATGTACAGCACATTGGGTTACCATTTGTGTATGAATTTGCCTCACTTGTGGAAACAATTGTGGAAACGAAGAAATTGTGGAAATGGAGAATTGTGAAGTCAAAGAAGTGAAATGTGTCATTCCCTGAGCAAATATTAGCCTTTAGTCATAGCAAAGATCATTAAATACTGACCAAAATAGAGCAATGTAATACTTACAATGGGAGCAAACGTGAATAGTTTCGGTCTGCATAAAGACATTTTTTAATACTCTTCTTTATCAGAGTATGAGGACTCGATTTTCCCTCTTCCCCTTGCAAAAATAGAATACAGAACTTAACTGCAAGTTTACATTAGTCCATATACTGTTCATTGTCCCCTCTACACATTCATATGTTGTATTTTGTGTACATTAGAGGGTGTGTGACTGAGTGCATGTCTCTTTGTTTGTGTATATGACTGTGTGTATCATTACCTATCGTTGTGTGTTTGTGTGTGTGTTTATGTGTGTATGTCTGTATGCATCCGTATGTGAGTAATTGTGAGTGTGTGTATTTGTTTCTGAAGTATATATACTTACGCTGTGTGTGTTTGTGTGTGTAGGTGCACAAGTTCTGGCTGGTCCAGGATGTGATACTGGCAGTTTTGGGCCGTGATGAAGTGGCTCCCCGCACCTCCTTCTCTCTGTCCCTCTCTGGCGTGACGCTTGACCCTCTGATGGTACTGGAGCAGGTTAAGGGCCTAAAGCCAGGGGCCACATTACGCCTGGTGGAAGGTGAGATATAAAACACACACACACACACACACACACACACACACACACACACACAAACACATTCTGCCTGGCGGAGGGTGAGAAAAAACATATACACACAGTCACACACGCACATGCACACACACATCTGGAATTGGACATTTCACATGGAGAGAGATAATGACACATTCAGGTAGAAATAAAAGGACACACACAGAACCACATACACACAAAATAATATATATATATATACTCACCCACACACCATACATGTGCTCAGCACTGTAGGTATATAGCATATAGCCACATTACAAAAACATAAACATGCTTCTAAAGCATAGATACATATACAAATGTACCCAGATGTACAGACTCACTATACACAGACACAGACACACACACACACACACACACACACACACACACAGGTGAGCTGTTTTCCAGTGGAGTCATTGGCTCATTTTCTTCAGCAGTTCTGTAATCCTCTGAGGTGTTTTCACTAATGACGCGTAACACAATGCTTGTGTGTGTGTGTGTGTGTGTGTGTGTGTGTGTATTAGTGTGTGTATGCGTGCATTAATGTGTCTGTGTGTGTGTGTGTGTGTGTGTGTGTGTGCACATTAGTTTTTGTGTGTGTGTGTGTGTGTGTCCATTAGTGTGTGTGTGTGTGTGTGTGTGTCTGTGTGTGTGTGTGTGTGTGTGTTTGTGTATGTGTTGGGTGCATGTCTCTTAGTTTTATATGAGTGTGTGCATGGAAGAGTTGTGTGCACTCCCTGTATTCATGTTGGCATGCGTGTTTGGGCAACACTGAGCAGCTCTGCTACTATTTGCAACATCCTTTCTCAGATCATTTATTATGGCATCATCATCTCTGAATGAATGTAGGATGGAGAATAAAAGAAAATCTTTACAGCATTACATTGCTAACTGTATTGTCATCAAACCCCAATTAGCATCTCCTAGCAGTGATAAATAGACTCTGGAAAATTGCTAGAAGGTTTTGTGTGCCTTTTAGGTAGCTAGTGCACAGTATTACACTAAAAACTCCATAGAGACGGTGGGACTGTGTGTGGTGTGACGGTGAGACTGTGTGTGTATGACGGTGGGACTGTGTGTGTATGACAATGGTACTGTGTGTAGTATGAGCATTTGGGAGATCAGTTGAACTGGTTGCCCTACTTTTATCCACACTATGCAAATTATACAAGACCATACCTGCCAAAACCCTTGTCCATACACACACACACACACACAAACACACACACTCACATAGGGACACACTCACCCCATCTCTCTCTCACACTTCTGTTCTCTCCGTTTTTATCCCTTCTATTTGTTTAATGTTTTCCCCATTTTTCCATCCTTTCAATCTTTCCATTCCTCTCACACACTCTTTCCTTCCCTCTACCCCCTCCTTCTCTTTGTTCTTTGATCCTTTCTTTTGAGTTGACCTGAGCCATACCCTACTATACATGAGACTGTGTGTGTGTGTGTGTGTGTGCACGTGCATGTGCGTGTGTGTGTGTGTGTGTGTGTGTGCTTGCATAAACATGTGTCTCTGCTGACGTTTATGTCTGCACATGATATGTGTACTATGCTGTATGTGTATGTGTGTGTGTGTGTGTGTGTGTGTGTGTGTGTGTATGTGTGTGTGTGTGTGTTTGAAAGAGGACAAGTGAGTGAGTGAGTGAGTGAGTGACTAACTGTCTGAGCTTTTTACTGTCTGTTTGTGAGATAAAGAATTGACCTTTACTCCAGCGAATCTGAAACGTCATTTTCAGTAAGATGAACTGATGAAAAACGATTAACTGATGAAAAACGATTATGAGTGTGTGTGTGTGTGTGTGTGTGTGTGTGTGTGTGTGTGTGTGTGTGTCTGTGTGTCTGTGTGTGTATGAGTGCAATTATTTTTGTGTGACCAATGTAGCAGTACTGCCTATGTGCATGTGCACGTGAGACATATATTTGCAAATATTTTCCTCTTCCTGTGTGTTTCAGAGAGTATTTTGTGCTTTTGTTTTGTGTGTTTTATGCACTGACTATGTTGGTATATTCACGTTTTTGTTTGCAATTTGTGTGTGTGTGTGTGTGTGTGTGTGTGTGTGTGTGTGTAATAGAGCCCTACTCCCCTCGTTCTGCGCGCGCTCACCTGGCGAGAGTTCAGGATCTCCTGAGAGCAGCAGGACCTCATGATTCCCTCAAAGACGGCAGATCCCCCAGCATTCTCAACACACTCACATACATACACACCACAGGTGAGTCACATATAACACACAGACACATCACATCACACACACACACTCACACACACACACACCACAGGAGAGCCACATATAACACACAGACACACACACACACACTCACATACATACACACACACACACACACACACACACACACTCACATACATACACACACACACACACACACACACACACACACACACACACACACACACACACACACACACACACACACACACCACAGGTGAGGCATTCACAAAACACGCACAGACACATCAAAGGTCACACACACACACACGCACACCACAGGCCACACACACACACACCACAGGTGAGGCGCTCACAACACATCCACACACACACACATCGCAGGTCTCACTTGCACACACACACACCACAGTTCACACATAGACATGCACCACAGAGGCCCTCATCACACGCACTTTCTTAGGTGTGCCAGATACACCTGTGTTCACTTCACTTCACAGAACAGGTGATACTCTTTCTCATTCCCATAAAAACACAACCTCTACACATTCATCCACATGCTCAGCTGACGCACACAGCTGAGTCACACAGACCCACACACACACACAGTAACTCCTTCACTCAGACTTACTCATCAATAAGAAACAGGAACAGTAGGTCATCATATTCCCAAGACATCTGCCTTCATCTTATTGACACAGAGGTAAATTCCTACAGTCAGCACTGAATCAGCTTGTTGGGTTACTGCTACAGTAATAGTAGTGCACTCAACATTTTTTTGTTTTGGGTGATTATGATTATTTATAATTAAAAACAAAAATGCAATGTTTCTCAGCACACCAATATGTTAAACATTATCCTATAACAATTGCTAATGACCTTCAGCATCAACCTCAGGTAACAACCTTTATTATGTGAATGTCCCATCATTCCAAGCCTTTGATTAACTTTCGCGTTGCTTGGGAATGGGAGACGCAAAACTAAAGAAGTTTAGTAGTAGTCGGCTATTAGTAGTAGTCAACTATTTTGGGGGCTGGAGGATGAACAAACAGAAATGAAAAATAACGGTAGAAAAATACATTTCATTCTTAAAATTTAAAACAGCTGTTTAAGAGTCATTTTCTCCAAAATGCAATAGTCTCTATGGTGGAATTGCACATCAGCCGTTAGAGTGCTCTTTGCTGCCCCCTTCCATTGAGGTTTATTCAGTGGTTAGTTGTTGTAACTACAAGTGAACCATCTCTGAAGATGGCTGACAGACAGCAATACCTGTCAATCACGGCTGGAATGTCCTGTCAATCTGTCTATACCATGAGAACCATATAGGTAAAAAATATGATGATAAGCAGGAATATCTGAGGAACAATATTATTCTTTTAGTTTAGAAAAAATTAGTAGTAAATTGTGATTAAACATGTTTCCAATGAAGTGGACATCATGCATTGCTAAGTATATTTCCAAAACAAGTCATGTGGTTGATTCATCTTTTATGACTATTTTGGTTGCAATTCAGTGCATTTTAAGAATATTTATGTTAGCTTTTTTAAATACATTTTTGAACAGATTAGTTGTAGTTAGTGTTAGAAAAAATATCATTTTGTTAATTGTTTAGACCATAAGTTCAGCAAAGAACAGGGAAGACTATAGAATAGTCCAACAGTGATGATGAGTATAGTGACAATAGTGACGATGAGTGGCTGCCAGAAAACGATAGAGACGTAGGAGATGAGGATGATGAAGGTTCAGACAGTCAGGATGCAGTGACTCAGCATGCTGACAGTCAAGCTGATGAGGGCCAGGATGCAGTGACTCAGCATGCTGACAGTCAAGCTGATGAGGGCCAGGATGCAGAGCAAGGTCAGCATGATGAGGAAGCTGTGGAAAATGTCCGCATGTTACCTGCCCAGAGAAATGCTCACAAGTCACCAGCCC
The DNA here is from genome assembly GCA_015244755.2 of Tenualosa ilisha. NCBI lineage: Eukaryota > Metazoa > Chordata > Actinopteri > Clupeiformes > Clupeidae > Tenualosa > Tenualosa ilisha. The sequence continues at coordinate 432,518 of PYXC01000496.1, forward strand.
GGAACTATGTCTGGAAACTTCAAGACAACGACTTTGATGGAGACTTGCTCCCTTTTTTCAGAGCCTCGAGAGTGAATGTTGAGGGAAGAAAACTAATCGATTTCTTTAGGCATCTGTTTCCCATATATCTCATTGATTGAGTGATTGAGTGATTGATTGATTGATTGAGTGCACTGACATGTACGCTCTGCAGAAAGGGAAAGAAAATCTGGCAGTGACAAGTGAAGAAATGCACTTTTTTTCTAAGGAGTCAACATGGTCATGGGGTACATTGGCTATCTTGCACAAATGTACTGGTCCAGTGAGGATGGCCTTCATCTAGGAATAATTGCAGGTGCCGTGTCTATAAACAGATGTGAGCAAATTCTGAGTTATCTACACTTCGTAGATAACTATACTTACCAACCAGCAAACACGGATAGACTCTTCAAAGTAAGACCAGTGCTATGTACACTTCAGAAAACATTCCTGGCTGCAGCAGACCCTGAAGGATTCTAATCAATTGATGAGCAAATCATTCCCTTCAAAGGCCTACTGTCAATCAAGCAATACATACCAGAAAAGCCCAAACCCTGGGGAGAAAAAGTGTGGGTGAGCGCAGGGACCTCAGGTTCTGTGTACAGATTTGAAGTGTACTAGGGCTCAGCAAATAGGGGTCACAGCAGTGGTTTGGGAACGGTTGGAGATGTACTGATGCGCCTCTGCAAAAAAAAAAAAAAACCACAAGTTTCACATAAATTTCTTCAGAAGCATTCCACTCCCTGAGGCCTTAAAACCTAGGCATTTATGGCACTGGAACATGCAGAGCAGACCGAGTGAAAGGAGCAAGTCAGAAACTCAAGAGTGAAATACAGCTGAAAAAAGGGAGCAGAGGAGCTTGCTCTGTTGTCAGTACAAACGCAAACATCACTGTCACATGTTGGCTTGACAGTTCAGTCATCCACATGGCATCGACCTGTGCTGGCCAGTCCCTGAAGACGTGGCCTACAGATGGCTCAAAGAAGGAAAAACGATGATCAGGGTCCAAAGACCCCTCTTGGTGGCCCTTTACAGTCAATACATGGGTGGGATGGATCTTGTTGACCAATGTCTGGCAATGTATACCCACAGACGTAGAAACAATCAGTGGTGCATCTGAGTGCTTGTAGATGTGACTGTTGTTAATGCTTGGCACCTCTACTTGATGTCTGGATTGGAAAAGATGAATCTCATCATCTTCAAAGCTTCTGTAGCCCATGCACTGATAAATGCTGACTCCCTCCTGCAAAGCATTTACATTTACATTTACATTTAGGCATTTAGCAGACGGTTTTATCCAAAGCGACTTACAACTTTGTCAACTATCAATTGTTCAGGGCCAGTCTCCCCTAGAGCAACTTAGGGTTAAGTGCCTTGCTCGAGGGCACAACGGTGGTAGCTGGGATTCGAACCCACATCTTTTTCAGGCTACTTGCACGCTAGCCACTTGCACGCTAGCAGGAAGGAGGAAAACCCAGTGGGACCCCAACTCCACCCACACAAGACCAACGTACCCAGTGAGGTCAGGTTCAGCACAGGAAATCCACAATCTCACCCAGGTCAAAAATGCAAACAGATTCCACGATGCTGCATGTAAAAGGAAGACCAAATACATCTGCATGCAGTGCCGTGTGGCACTGTGCCTTGGATGCTTGCCAACTTTTTTGTAGCCTAGGATTGATGAACTGAGCCTATGCTGCAGTTTATTTAAAAAAAAATGTTTGGAGAGGCAGAGAGAAAACATAATGCTAGTATAATTACCTAGCAATAGAAGTCCTGCATCCTTAAAGAAGAATGGAGACTCACAAAAATGTTTGTTCCTTTTAGAGATGTTTTGAAAGCGTAGATGGAAGCTTTACAGTCATGAGCGCTGTTTGTTTTCTTATTTAGGCCTAAACAATAGGACTATAGAATGTTAAAATGTGTTAAAGTACGGTTAAGTGTTTCAAAGCATAAAATGAAATAATTGTTCATGGATTTATGATAAAACTCAATTTGATTCATTCTTCCATTAAGTTTATACTGTTTACGTTGAGTGCTTCCAGTGTAGTGGACATGTCTGTAACTTTCTGAAAAATCATATTTTTGACTTTCATGTCCCAAGAAGAGTAAAAACACATTAAAAGAAAATTTGAAAATTTGGCTTTCATAATTCATGTATCAGAGGGCTAATGTTGTCATACACACGGTTTATTATAGTCTCTGTGATAAGTCTGTAAGAACAGGGGTCTAGAGAGAATACAGTCTATCTGTATCTTTTACTTCAAGTAAAGTTGTTTATGTAATATCTGTTAATAAGATAATTGATCAGAGAAGATTTGATCTGAGGATAGGCTAATCATTGCTAACCTGCTGTTGCTCAGACACTCCCCCTGCTGGCCACTCTAAGAACCAGAAGCGCTCAGCCAGCAATAATAAAACAGAGCAGCAGGGTCAGGAGACCTCCCCTCCTGAGTACATCCTGCCTGGCGCCGCAGAGCGACCCCCACTGGCCACTCTGCTGCCTGCGGACCCACACAGTGAGGTGAGTACCATGACACACACACACACATACACACACACACACACACACACACACACAAGCAGACTGAGGATGAGGATAATGGTATTAATTATGGTGGTATGTGGTAGAGATGATTGTGGCTTTTTTGACAATTTTGATGATGTTGATGGAAATTTCTTCTCAGATTCCAAGCTGTTTGTTGGACCTGTCACTCAGCTGTTGGAACCCACCCCCTGGCCCAGGAAACTGCAAGGTGACTTCCTGTACATTAGTGTCCACACGCGAGAAGGACGGCACTGCGATATTACTTCCTGCCCACGTGGGTTCTTCCTCAACAGGTAAACAGTATTCACCAGGTTACAGATACAGCCTGTAAGCTCACAATAACCCCCTTAGAGGAGAATTAAGAACAAATCGTGAAAACCTGTTTATTTGTAATAATTTTTTTATTGTATCATCAAGAACAAAGTATTAGGTTACCATAGAATACCATTGGACCAAAACTTCTTTTGTTTGTGCAACAAACGTTTGTGAAGCATTTCATTGGTTGAGTGTATTCTAAATGAGGAGTCTGATTGGTTGTTTTCTCAGGTCTACAGCTGAAGTATTTGACCCTCGCCCCGCCCCCTCCTCTGCTGTTAGTCACTGTCTCACAGACCTGCTGTGTCAGATTAGCCCAGAGTTCAAACAGAACCTCACTGCACTGAGAAACAGGTAAACACACACACACACACACACACACACACACGTGCGCACGCTTATCATTACTGAGTTAAAACCCAAGATAGATAGACACACACACTCACACATTTAAACTCACACATGCAAACATGCATAGTTTAAACAGTGATGAGCAGACACAAACACACAGCACATGCACATGCACACACACCACACACAAACACACATACACACAGAGTCAAATGAACTTGGAATTTAAAGAAGACCTCACTACACCGACATAAACACACACACATACACTCTCATGGGTGTGTGTGTGTGTGTTTGTTGTCACTTTATCATCACCCAAGATGGACAGATAGACAGACAGACACTCACACCTGCAAACATGCAAATCTGTATAGATTTTAAACAGTGATAACACACCCACACACACCAAACACACACACCACACACACACCAAACACATACACACAAAGAATGTGAGGTATGCACAGATGCAAGAACAGAACAGAAGGTCCTCCCATATCTTGTATTCACTGGTGCTTAATGTTACATTTTAATTCCTGTGTGTGTGTGTGTGTGTGTGTGTGTGTGTGTGTGTGTGTGTATGTGTGTTGCGTGTGTGTGTATCACAGAGCCCAGCGTCCATCTGAAGAGGCGCTCGCCCCTCCGTACAGGGTGTTGAGCTGGCTGGGACCTGCCTCTGCCACCCGCTCCCACAGGCACACCTACAGCAGCCCTCTGGCCATACAGGAACACATCATCCCAGAGGTGTGTTTGTGTGCGCTTGAGAGAGAAAGAGAGAGTATGGGTGTGTGTGTCTGTGTGTGTCTGTATGTGTATGTCTGCACACATGTATGTGTCTTTGTACATTTCTGTTCGTGTACGACTGTGTGGGTTTGTTTGCATTTGTGTTTGTGTGTGTAAATGTCTGATTGTTATGATTGTTTTGCTCCTTAGACTCCAGACTGGAATGAGGAACTGCAGGTAGCCAGGGATCTGCCCCAGATGACCCTAGAGCAGAGACTGCAAAGAGACAGAGCCATTCAGCAGGTACACACACACAGACACACAGTCAAGTCAAGTCAAGTCAAGTCAAGTAGGTTTTTATTGTCGTTTCAGCCATATACACAGTACATAGTGAGACGAGACAACGTTTCACTGGGAACAATTGGTGATACACATAACTGTTAAAACACAGTATGAACACACACGCGCACACACGCACACACACACACACACACACACACACACACACATACACACACACACACACACACATACACACACACACACACACACACACACACACATATAACCTACATGTCTGCACACACCCTGTCATACACCAGCACACACATGCACTGCATGCATACTTATGTATGCGTGCATGCACACAGACACACACACAGTTACACATGCAAGTATGTACCCCCACACACACACACACACACACATATATGGTCACAGACACATAACCAACTCTCATAACCATTCTGCAAAGACAAAGACAGACAAACCAAATATGTACGCAAATTTGTACATGCAACCACAAACACACTCATGCATGCACAGACACCTCCAAACACAAACGCATATTGACTGACAGCCAGACACACTCTTGCAGACATGCCCTAGTCTGGGACAGGTGCTTTGCCAACTTTCCTAAGATGATTCACCGCAAGTCTGTCCAAAGTGACTATCACACCCATCCCTGAGCTCCTATTATAAGGATGGGGCAATATTGACATCACAGCCTGATGCAGCAGGATGGGTGAAAGTTCAGTGTGTCATCAGATCAATAGCACTTTCCTCTCTTTACCGTCTTTAACCCCTTCTCCCTTTTTCCATCTTTGTTTTTCTTTCTTTCTGTGTGTCTATGTCTCTCTCTTTCTGTTTTGTAAGTGAACGTATACATGCTCTTTTGAGCCCAGGAGGGAAATGTGACCTCTGAATTTATCCCATGATCCCATGTATCCCATATATCCTGTGAATTACTGACATGCACACGCACGCACACACACACACACACACACAGAGAGAGAGAGAGAGAGAGAGAGAGAGAGAGAGAGCCCACAGTGAGCAGAAACATGCTAACCCAGAGCCTTGGTCATGTCCCCACACCTGTCTCTTCTCCCTCTGCCCCTCTCTCATATTGTTGTGGTATTTGTCACTCTTTCTACTCATCTGTATTTTCTCTCTCTTTCTACCTGTCTACCTCTCCATATGTCTCTTTCATTTGTATTCTCTCTCTTTCTACCTGTCTACCTCTCCATATGTCTCTTTCGTTTGTATTCTCAAACACAAATTGTGGGAAATTGTGGGTACGAATCTTGAATCTTGAGCAAGGCAAGAGTTTCCCTCTAGGGGAGACTGGCCCTGATGTAACTGATGGCTGACAAATGTAAGTCGCTTTGGATAAAAGCGTCTGCTAAATGCATAAATGTAAATGTAACTTGTTCATCATGTCCTCACATCTGTCTCCCTGTCTTCCCAAACAAACTCTCATTCTCTCAGACAATGACTCATACCCTTAGTGAGTTATTCACCTCAGTATTTGGTGATCTTTGACTCAGTCCTCTCTCTACCAATCTAGGTCAACAGTGCCTTTGTATGGGCGGCCACACAAGGGGCGGAGACTGTGATTGACGGCTGTGTGGATCCAATTAATGGCGCGATGGACGAGCCGGCCTTCCTGTGGAGTGGTGTGTTCCTGAGCCAGGGCGGGGCAGCTGCCGCCCACTTGGGAGGGGAGAGGGGCAAGAGGGCCGCCCAGCGTTTGGAGCTTAGGGCTGTTCAGGTACCAGTGATCTTTGACCCCCATTACCTATGATACGTGAGCCATGATCTCCGTGTCCATAGCCTCTACACTCTGACAATGATGAATTATCATTTCATATCCTCATTCGCCGCGTAGGTGTATTATGTGGTAATGATCTATCCTCATGTTGCAGTCTTTAGGCCACATTTTGTAAAGTGTGCAGTGCATTAGCGTGAAGTGTAAAGCTTTGAAGACGTAGATTTTGAACTTTGTAGATCGATTTCATAGGTCTTAGGAGTCATTTATTTTAAATGAGTTAAATTACGTTTAACTTTTCTTTGGTCATGATTGCTTATTTTTACTCCTTACATTGACTCATTGCTTTTTCATCTGCTTTGAAAGACTATCCTTCCACCTATTTATACTACATATCTAGTACCTATGTCTATAAGTACCTATGCATACATTCATACATACATTCATACATACTGTACATGCCCTTTTATAGTCAGCCCTTCATGTACACTCACATGTAAATCCAACCATCTCTGCTGCACCAAATGCCTAAACAGCGCCCTCTGCTGTCTATGCAGGCTTACAGCCAGCTGGAAGGGGACCTGCAGGGCCTGCACACGCTCCCCACAGCAGTAGTGGACTACCGTGGGGTGCGCCTCTCTGCGCAAGGCCTGGCCCCTGGTTCTCAAAGCTCAGAGGCTGGGGCCCCACGGGGGCTCCTATACGGCTTCGCGGCGGGACCTCTGGAGAACCCTCTCCGCAGGAAGCTCCTGGAGCTCCTGGCCCAGGCGGCCAAGGGCTTGTCCCTGCAGAGGCATCCTGTCATGGGCCCCACTGGCCACCAGGTGCCCCTCTTCACCTCCGTGGATGCCCAGGGGCTCCTGGGGGCCGACGGGCGCTATTACGTGCTGGATGTGTTCCGCACCATGCCTGCCGATGCCAACTACCAGCCGTTGGCTGAGGTTGAGGAAAAGAGCGGAGAGGGCAAAGCTGAGGGGGAGACTGTGGACGACGGACAGGAGTCATCAGTGACCTCTGACCTTAAGGAGCCACGCACGTACCCTCACGCTCTCTGCCGCCTGCGGCCTGAGCTGGTCAAGGCCTTTGTACAGCACAAGTGAGTGTACAGTATGTGTGTGCACTGGTGTTTCTGTAAGTATGTGTTTGTGTGTGTGTGTGTGCACTGGAGTCTCTGTAAGTCTGTGTTTGTGTGTATGTATGCGCTGGTGTTTCTGTAAGTATGTGTTTGTGTGTATGTGTGCGCTGGTGTTTCTGTAAGTATGTGTTTGTGTGTATGTGTGCACTGGTGTTTCTGTACGTATGTGTTTGTGTGTGTGTGTGCACTGGAGTCTCTGTAAGTATGTGTTTGTGTGTCTCTGTGCACTGGTGTTTCTGTAAGCCTGTGTTTGTGTGTGTGTGTGCACTGGTGTCTCTGTAAGTATGTGTTTGTGTGTGTGTGTGCACTGGTGTCTCTGTAAGCCTGTGTTTATGTGTCTGTGTGCACTGGTGTCTCTGTAAGCCTGTGTTTATGTGTGTTCGTGTGTATGTCACCTTGATCTCTGTACCTCTGTACGCTGAACACTAATCTCATCTCGAACTCTTTCTCATTCATTTAAACTGCATTCAATTTTAAAAATACATTTTGTAATATGTGTGTGTGTGTGTGTGTGTGTGTGTGTGAGAGAGAGAGAGAGAGAGAGAGAGAGAGAGAGAGAGAGAGAGAGAGTGTGTGTGTGTGTAAACAACTGTGGACAGTAGGATGAATTTACATCTGTGTAATATTTTTGTTGTGTGGGTTTGTATATTTTATTCTGTGTATGTGTGTGTGTGTGTGTGTGTGTATGTGTGAACAACTGTGGACACTAGGATGGATTTATATCTGTGTAAATATTTGGTGTGTGGGTTTGTATATTTTAGCTTGTGTGTGTGTGTGTGTGTGTGTGTGTGTGTGTGTGTGTGTGAATACTCCAGGTGATTCTCCTTTCCTCTTTTTTTTCCCAGAAACACCCAGTTTACACAACGAGTCAGAGAACGGATGGAGGAAAACGGCGGAGTGGAGGAGTGTGTGAAAGATGGTAAAAAAGCAAGCCATATGTGTGTGTGTTTAGTGCCCTCTAGTGGGTATGTATGAGTGAGCATTATTTTACACTAATAGCACATTATGTTACAGTAATAGCGCATTATTTTACACTAATAGCACATTATGTTACAGTAATAGCGCATTATGTTACAGTAATAGCGCATTATTTTACAGTAATAGTGCATTATGTTACAGTAATAACACATTATTTTAAAGAACTGTCAGTGTGCTGTTGAACAGTCTAACACTGTTATTATGCATGAGATCACATTCACATACGCAAGCGTTCTCATATCAGGAGTTTATGCACATTCTAGGTGGAGATACCTTGTTACAAAGTGCATTAAGTTTTGATATGTGAATACTATACTTTCTTTATCCCACTTATACCATTGTTGCCTAAATGTGTGTGTGTGTGTTTGTGTGTGTGTGTTTCCCAGGTGATAAGCGGGGACCAGAGGCAATAAGAGGGGCGTGCAGAGATGTTGGCTCCATCAGTGACATCATCTTTGAGATGCGGTTCAACCCCAATGTATTTACTCCAGGTATGGCTTCTGAACCACTGAAATAACCTCCTGTAACTTAAAGTCCATCCATTATACATTTTATAATTACAGTAATGCCCTTTAATTTATCTTAGCTTGTTTATTTGTTTTTGTGCGCATGTGTGTGCATGTGTATCTGTATGTGTATGTATTTGTGGGTGTTTTTTTTATGCATGTTGATCTTTCTCGCTCTCTCTCCCTCGCTCTGTGTGTGTGTGTGTCTCTCTCTTTATCTGTGTGTGTGTGTGCGTGCGTGTGTGCAGGAGTTGAGTTCCCCCCCTCTGAAACGGCAGCGATCCAGCTGCAGAAGAGGTTACTGAGGGAGGCCGGTTCATTCATCCTCACACAACAGATACCAACACTGGTGAGCCCACACTCACTTGTTATGTATTATCTTTCAATGAAGAATATTATTTGATAATGAGACAGTTCATTTGCAGGAGAAATGTGACTGTTGATGTGTTTGTTAATGTAGCTGGAAGACTGTTTGCACTGTAATGAGATGCCCATGGATGGCGCTGCTCTCTGTCGTGTCCTGCATGAGAGAGGAATCAACCTGCGGTACTTGGGCCAGTTTGCCACGGCCATCAACCAGTCTGAACAGAAGGATCGTCTTCGGCACATAAGAGTAGGTCTTATTTAGACACCAGCTGAAATTTTATCAGGTGAAGTTCTGGAACTGTATCTGATATTCTTCCCTCCACTTTTTCAGAGGCTGGCATACAGCGAGATTGTCTTGCGGTCAGCCAAGAGAAACTTCAACAACTTCTTACAGGTAGATGTTTTGTGCCCAGTACATCGTAGCATCCAGATGGTTGTGCCTTTTGTGTCAATATAGTAGCATGATATAATTAGCTGCATTGAAAATGATTCGTGACACGCCATTGTCAATTCTGAAACACTGAAATATGAGCGTAAGATTTACTGAAAGCTTACAGAAGGGACTTTTATCATCTTTTTTCCGGTTTCTCTTATTTTTCCCAGTCAGTGGAGGTGTCAAGTCTGTCAGCAGCTGTCAGTCATTTCCTCTGCTGTTTACTGGTCCCTCACTACGCCCCTGCTGCCGCCGGGGAGGAGCCTAAGAAGCGTTCCAGGAGGCGAGGGCGTGGAGGGGGAGGGGCTTCCGACACTGTGGCCTGGAGCGCACTCGGTGGGAACGAGCTGTGGAGCCTCATTGGTCAGGATGCCAAAGAGACCTATGGCCTTACAGAGGGACTTGGGTGAGATATTCAGTTATAATTAACCATAAAAAACAACCATGCCATATTACTGTGTAAAATTGGAAAAAGCAAAAAAGTATGAATTTGAAAGGTGAGATTTGACATTGTGTCTGTCAGTAATCCTCTGAATATTAAATGTTGTTGCAGTACCAGCGCTGACCACCTGGTGGAGCACTATGGCGTGCAGAAGATGTGCCTACTTAGGGAGTTCTGTCTCAAGACTGGCATTCAAGTGAGTGTGTTGCACCTCACCAACAGTCTTGAAGTCTCTTCAAGGAGCTAAAATAAACTGTTTGACAGAATCACATTATTTGACTGAAATTGAACAATGTAATAGTCTAGTAAATGAGGGCACGTGGAGACCACTATGAATGAATAATAATAGTCACTGTGTTGTGTTCCCTTTGCTATGTTACATTGCTATTTTTGTTCACCTTTGTGTCACAGCTGCGCCTGAGAGACTACGTCCTTGATAACCGCAACAAGGCGCCCATCGGACCTGACGACGTGTACAACATCCTGCCAGTGGTGAAACACCTCACCATGACGTCCCAGGATGCCTCACGGAAGTTCCGTGCTGCCAAGGGTTACCTGGAGAAAGGTGAGTTTGTCTGTGTTGTGTGCCTGTTATGACTGAGTGAGCCTTTAGACAACATGTGTGGGGATCACATCTCTTTCTCTTCTCTGTTTTTTTGGATATGGGCAGACATTTTTGTTTCTCTTTGTCTTCTCCTCTCCCTGTCTCTTTCTCCCTTTTTGGGGAAACTTTTGGGCACACTACTCAGTATGAACTCTTTTTCTCTTAGCGTTTTTTTTCCCTGATGGTTTCTGACTGGCCATTCTCTTTATGTTTTCCTATGTTCAGGGTTTTGACTCTCAGATGCTCATTCTAAAATGTGTGTGTGTGTGTGTGTGTCTCCTCAGGTCAGCTGGATAGGGCATATGAGCAGCTGAAGGAGGCATCCTACCTGTTTGGCCGTGTGTGTGATGATCTTCACCCGGAAGCCTGTAGCTGTCTCAGTCTGCTGGCCAAAGCAGCTTACTTACAGGGCCGTCCTGCAGAGGTATACACTTCTCTGTTTCTGTGTGTGTGTGTGTGTGAGAGAGAGAGAGAGAGAGAAAGAGGGAGAGAAAGATAAATACATATTTGTGTTTGATTTGACATTCAAGCAGTGGTATCAGTGTGTGTCAGTAAACACTCTGTACTGATCACCATGGAGATGGTTAATATTGCACCTATAATGCTCTGCTCCTGTTCCTCTCCATCTTCAGGCCCGTAGTGTTCAGCTCCGGGTGGTGGTGATCAGTGAGAGAGTGCTGGGCTTTGACCACCCCAACACCATCGAGCAGTATGTAAGTATGGAAGCTGGAAACACAACATTGAACCTACTTAACACTTATTCTATACTGTAGTCTACTTAACACTGTCAAGCCATACCATATGGGCGTAAGCGACCAACATCACCAGCTTTACAGGAGAGCCAACAACAAAAACTGGACATAGATTGTTCTTTGAAGTTCTTTGTTTTTTGGTTATAATACATCATTATTGATCATTTATTCCTATCCTTTTGCCAGTATACAGAGCTGATCAGTAGCTCTCATTTCATATATGAATCACAATTTTTACCAAAATGTCACTTATGTCCAAATGATTTTTACCCCTCAATATGTACTGTGAAGGAGTGCCTCTACAGACCCCTGTTATGGCCAGCTGTGTATCTTTGGCAGTTTTGCATTGTTGGCTATCCTGTGTCATGTTGTACAGTAATCAATTGGCCAGGTTGTTGACTGGCCACTGTGAATGTCTCTCACTAACACCACAAGGAAATTCACTTCTTTCCTGAGTATACCTGAAGTTAAATATGTACCATATTTAAAAAATGGCTTAAAGTAAAGGTCAAGAATTCTGCAGATGTTTATCTTAAGTGGCTTAACCCTGGTCAACTGCATTCCAAATGTCAATACTCTCACTCTCTACATCTCTGACTTGTTCTCTGTCTCTCTGTAGGCTCTGTTGGCTGTGTATGTGTACGCTGGAGGTGAGGTAGCCTTGGCACAGCGATGTCTGTACCGCGCTCGTCTCCTCTTGTTGCTGGTGCATGGAGAGGACCATCCCTATGTCGCCATCCTGGACGTAAGTCTCTACCTATAATCCTCTCTGTAAACATACCCACAATGCATGATTAAATAGTATATTAAATAGTAACATTACTTCAGGGGCTATTTGAATGTCTATACATTCATCTGCTACCCATAAACCCTCATGACTATCATGTCCAAAACTCATCTGCCAGTGTACCCAGACAACTCCTGTAGTTCTTCGATCTTTTACCCCTTCAGTGGGCCATTTCCTTAGTCATAATTCTCATATTCCTTGTCCAGTAGGCAGTTGAACAAAGGAAATGCACACAGAGGTTGATGTATTGACAATGTTGTATTGATGTAAGCTGAAACGGTAGAAAAGGCCAGCCGGCACTGAGATATATAACTGTGTCTGGCTTAGTCCTTCTTCAGTGTGCTCAGCTTTGTCCAGCCATAAAACCTCACTTACACAAACAAAGACTATTGAGTGTCTAAAATTCATGGAAGTAAATTAGTTCATGAATTGACATACTAATGCTCAGTTTGGTTCAGTTTATTAACCTTATTGTCCCAAAGGAAATTTGTCCCATAGACAGGTTCACAGAATAGCAAAAAGAGACACACAACCGACACAAGAACGAAAAATGACACAACACGGGACAATAGGGAATAAAACAGCAACCCATCTCACAAGTCTAGGCTTCGGAAGTTCTGATGTGTCTAATGTGGTCTCCTTTTTTCCTTGTTTGTACCCCAGAGTTCCCTGGGACTGGTGTTACAGGGGCAGCAGTCCATCCAGTACCTGCAGAATGCCCTCAAGGTCAGCTCCTTCTTCAGGGGAGACATGGATGTCAAGACTGCCCTCAAGTGAGACCACCATACATGATCAATATTACATTATTATTGTCTAGAGTATTATTATGATGTTATATGTTAAAAGATTGCACAGGAAATGTGATCTCAACTCTTACTGTATATACACACCAAGATCTACTAAAGCTGTAAATTTGCGTTCATAAAAAATCACTGCTAACATATCTGTGTTTACTCATGTCTCTCTAATTGCTTGTGACGAGACCTTTGCCATATCACTTACAGCTGAAGCGCTTTATAGCTAAATAAAGTTGAGCTCTAGTTGCTATGGGTCATAGGTTAAGAGTGAAAGGTCACTGAGTGATGTGTTGTGTCTCTACAGTCACCATCTGTTGGCCCAGAGGATGTGTGTGTCAGGAGACTACAGGGCAGCCATGACCCACGAGAGAGAAGCCCACACAGTGTTCCAGAAGCAGGTCAGACAAGTTACACATACACATACACACACACAGGCACAAACACTCTTTCTCTCTTTCTTTCTCACACACACACACACACACACATGCATGCACACACACACACGGACACAGACACACAAAATACACATACGCTCAAACAAATCCATGTAAAAGGTATGATAATAGGATATATTATCAAAACATATCAACATATCAAACATATCAAAATATGTCTAATATTTATTTCAAGTGTGTAATCAGTAATTACAAAACAAGTGTGCACACCTTTGTGTTGTAGTGTGGTGAGGATCATCCCCAGACCAAATGCAGTGCTGACTTCCTGAAGGCAATTACCCAGCAGGCAGTGCGTGTGGAGCGCTCCCTTCGTCAGGGAGGGGCAGAAATCACTGACATGACCACACCTGATGTAAGATGACTGACAGATTAAGAACCAGATTTTGTGTTAATTAGGTATGAATGATGGCTGTGCTTTGGAATGCCCATGACCTTAATGTGCTCTTTCTTGCGGGCAGACTTTGGCACCTTCTACTGACACAACACTGGAACAGCTGGCCCTGGTCAATGGCATCCTCAAGACCTCTTACAGGTAGTCAATTACTAACTATTAATTAATAGAATTAATAACTATAGAATACTGTAGAATACTAACTGAATACTAGAATACTAGAATACTTAGAATACTAACTGCTGAAAAATGCACCGTTATTCTCAGCAATAAACAAACCATTTAACTTGTTTCCTTCAGTGAGAGACTTATTCAAATCAAAGAAAAACTGAAAGAAAGGAAAGCATTAGAGGAAGCTGCTGAGACAAAACCCGAAGCCCCAGAAACAGCCAATGGAGAGCAGTCTGAAGAACAACTGACCACTAAGGGAGAAGTTTGTGAGGTTCAAACAACTCCCTCACCTGAGGAGAAAGTTAATTGTCAGTTGAGTACAACTGCTAACAGCGAGTCACCTATCCTCAATGGAAACTACTCTGCAAATGACACAGATGAGGAGGGAGGAGCTACAAAAAATGGCGACCAATCAAAATTGACCAATGGTGAGGTGCACTCCGCAGTAGCCGATACCCAGTCAGAGCCAAAAGTTAATGGAATGTCTGGATCTCACGATGAAGAAGATGCCACAAAAGATGAAGCCCTGACTGTCGTGAGCAAATCAGGATCAAAGGTGGGTGTCTCCATGGTGATGGATACCCAATCAGAAGCCACCATGATCAATGGAGGAGACAGCATCAACAGCATAACCAATGGTACAGCAGACTCTGCACCGCAAGATTCTGAGTGAGATGAGCAACCAATCAGATGGAAGGATTGGCAAAAATTGGCAGAATGAACAAACTAATTATAGCACAAAGACATACCAACTAGGGAGGCACTGGCTGAACCATGTTTTTTTTTTTTTATTTCGCTGCGTGCCAAAGATCATTGTCTGAATCACAATGTCCTCCCTAACCCTAAACCCTAAACCCTTGAAGGCTGGCATGGATCAGCCAATTATGAAGCCGGTTCATCACAGTTTTCTAAGTCTTTGAGGGGCAGACATTGGGATTCAGTCATTTTGCTTCTGAAGATGTTTGAGCCCTTCATCCTAAAATGACCAGGAGTCAGTAGTATTACTATGGGATTTGCTTTGATTCTAACCATGTGAGGTGTAATTTTGCAGCACTGATATCACATCCAAGGACAGTATTTTGTTATGATTTTCTACTTTAGAAAATACAGACCTTGCCTGAGAGCTTTATAGTTATCGCTTCATTAAGGTGCTTCACTGTAAACGTGTTACACTCACATTCCCTTCATCGTAAATGTCTGACCCCAGAACTTAACCCTAACTCAAGTAATCAATCTGTTGCTATTCAGATCTTTCTTTCTGTCTTTCATTCTCTCTCACAGACAGACACACACACACAGGTCCCTCACACACGCACACACTCACAAACACATGGCTCTCTCTCTTTCACATACACACAGACACACACACACACAGCTCTCTCTCACTCTCTCTCTCACACGCAAGCACACACACACACACGCACACACACACAAATTACTTATTTCTTTACTTAGGACAGAGTGAAAGAAGGCGACAGAATAAGAACAGAACATCAAAATACTAACGAGGTAAAAGTTTTTTTTTTAAAAAGAAGAGACACTGGAAAAGGAGAGATAGAGAGGAGTTGAAAAATAGAGGACCATGCTGTTGTTTTGACGTCTCCTCAAGTCATGTCTGCAGTGAATTATATTTCTGGTGCTGGGAACAGGATAATGCTGTCTGTCTGGAGGGTTTTTTAAATGGTTACAATAAACTAGACACTTTTACCAAAAACCTTTTGTGCCAAGTTGTGTTTTTATCATGAAAAATTCACTTTGAAGTTCTGTGTGCTTTTTACATAGAAGTATATAATGATGCACATTGTAGGCATATGTTTTATATCCCTAACAAATTAGTGCTTCAGCTTTCGCAGTGACAGGCTAAGCTGCCGTTAGGGTGAATATTGAGAACTGGGAATTGAGTAGAACCGAGAATTTAAAGTGTAGGCATATATTGCAGGTTAACAACTACTTTTGATTTATGTGTAGAAAAATGGACCAAGAACTGCATTTTCATTGAGATGTTTATGAAATACACTATTTTGACATTTGCAGCCATTTTTGTAACTGACTTTATGAACATTCAAAAATAGAATTTAGTTAAGAATACATCATGTAGGGCAAACATTGAAGATTCCCCATAGAGAGGCGGTCACCAGGGTGTCCTGATATAGGGCAATAATAGATGAGCTGTGGGTGACGAACAGCACGATGCAGAGCAAATGTTCCTGAGTGTTACTGTTAGGGTACATTCCTATTGATACCAGTAAACAATTTTGTGGTTGCTCTTCAATATGATCAAATGTTGATGTTGCTCATGTAGATCTGCTGGCTGTATTTGTAGTCAGGGCTTTTGCTAGCCATTCCAGCACAATTATACAGTCTGTAATGCTGTGTTCATTCTTCATAATTCAGTCATGAGCACTAATGTTGGTCACAATCAAATTTCAAATGAAAGATAGTGGTGAATCACCAAATATTCATACTTAAATACCATATTCATAAATAATCGATTGATGGCATTTCCAATATTTGCTAAACAAAAAGTAATGTTTTGTATCAGAGGAATTAGTGGCCTGACCCATACAGGTGCCTGTCCCAGTTCTGTGAATTAGTCTCTTGAATTGGTCTCTTGTAAAAGGCAACCGATACAGTTTTGAGGTGTATCATTTGACTCTTTGTTTTAGGAAGAACATGTTTTCACGGTGTACATACCAATAAAAGACCTTTGACTCCTCTGAAACTTAACTGTATTTCACACTCTTTATTTTGTTTCCCTTAGGCCTGTTTTGCAAACACACACAAAGAAAGCACTGAGTGGCAAAAAATAAATTAATAAAAAAATTAAAAAAATAAAAACAATTGAGCCAATGAGGTTCTCCTGACTGAAAGCTTGGTTTTTACTGGGTGAAAAGAAAACTTGCTTGGATCTAAATGTGCAGGAAATCTTTGACTACATTGTTTCTCTCAGGCCTCTGAGTTAATCTTCATAACACAGACAGACTGAGCTTTGTTTAGGTTCAACAATCACATATCGGTGCTCGGTGTAATCTATTTTGCTCCAGTTAACAACATTGCCTGGCTTTAAAATTACACATTTCATGTACTTCTCAAATTCTGGAGGAGAGAGCACATAGTCCCACATGTGAACATCAGCCATGTCCATAGAATGCATCATACAGGTCAAATCCACCCTAGCTGTCTTGGTCTTGGCTGAGCATAATGCTTGGGGTTCCTGTGATGATCGCACCAGGATGAAGACCTTGTCTCGCACTCACTTTTTCATTAATCCAGAATTGAGCCAGACCATTGTCACTGTCCCAGGTCACACAGACAGAGATTTACTGGTTGATCTGAGTTGGAAGACCGTAAAAAAGACACCCTTGTTGCCAATGTACAAGCTGTACCTCCCATTCCCTCGGAAGAATACAAAGCCATCCGCGTGTGATGGAGTGGACAAAGAAAAAGGCCTCTCTTCCTTGTTGTGGTCTGAAAAGAACCTCACACAAACTGTGACAGCGGAAAACACATTTGTT
Organism: Tenualosa ilisha; assembly: GCA_015244755.2. Classification (NCBI taxonomy): domain Eukaryota; kingdom Metazoa; phylum Chordata; class Actinopteri; order Clupeiformes; family Clupeidae; genus Tenualosa; species Tenualosa ilisha. Next base: position 449,852 of record PYXC01000496.1, read on the forward strand.
ACTGCAGGCATCCCCTTCACATGGGCAGTAGATTCCGCAGTAATTCAGCCACTGTATTATGAACAATTTAAGATAATTTTAGGTCAAGTTTAGCATGTTCATTTCCTTTATCTGTTCAAAGATAATCTTAGTAATGTAACACATTACACTGATATATGTTGGTAATTTCTTCATTTAACTCAGTTCCTAATAAACTTAAAGAAAGAATTTGTTTGGTGAAATTTCAGTCCTTAAAGAGATTATCCAGAATAAATCAACTCATAGCACTGTTGTTTCACATTCCGAGTGATTGTTGTTAGGTATGAAAACGACTGCCATAGCTGTCAGTTTGAAAATTCAGTCTATGTTGTACCAAATGTTGTCATTCTTACCGACAGCACTTAGCAGCCTCAAAGAACAGGGATATGGGGCTGATTATTCCTTTAACTCTTTCCTGACCTTCCATAGAGAAATCAGCATATACACACTGATGACATGATTGGACGATTTTACCCTTTCTCTCTACTAAGAAAACACATGGAAATGTGTTATCAAGGGGGGTAAAGCCATTCACACAAGTTGTTATGTTGGATTCTGTTGTAATTATTGGTTGGATTAACTTTATGTGTACTGTAGCCCATGACACGATGGCCCCAATGATGACAATGGAATTGGTTTCTGATAACTTATTTATACCAGATGACAATGTGGAATATATTCAGACAAATAATCATCAAGGAATGGCAACTGACCCAGACTATCAATCAAGTTACCTGGAGCATAAATTTTGTCTGCTATATATTCTATCATATAATGGCAATTTGGGCCATGTACATTACTTCAAAGTGTGTTGTTGAGAGTTGAGAAAGTGTACTGACTATACTATTTCTATTTTAGGTCTCTGAGTTAATCTTCATAATATGTACAAACTGAGCTTTGTTTAGGCTTAACATATCTATGCTTCGTATCCATTATTTCCCTCCACTTAACAGATCGCAGCACATTTTGTGGGAGGAGAGAGCACACAGTCCCACATGTGGACATCAGTAACATGTCCATAGAATGCATCATGCAGGTCATACAGGTCAAATCCACCCCTGTACCTGTCTTGGTCTTGGCTGATTCCTGGGGTTGACGATCATGCCAGATTGAAGAGCTTTTCGGTTTTTCATTTAAGCATTCAAAAAAGTGTTAAAAGCAGAACTTGTCCTTTCAGCATTTAGAAAAAAACTGTAACCTCTCAGAAAAAAAACCCTTTATAATCCCAAACACAAGAACCATGCTGTGTGCTATCTTTTGTATTAAAGCTACAAGTGGGGAAGAAACGTGCCGTGTCCTATCTTTTGTATTAAAGCAACAAGTGGGGAAGAAACGTGCCGTGTCCTATCTTTTGTATTAAAGCTACAAGTGGGGAAGAAACGTGCCGTGTGCTATCTTTTGTAATAAAGCTACAAGTGGGGAAGAAACGTGCCGTGTGCTATCTTTTGTATTAAAGCTACAAGTGGGGAAGAAACGTGCTGTGTGCTATCTTTTGTAATAAAGCTACAAGTTGGTCTTGAGCTTTCATGGCATTTTGTCAGAGATGTTTGATTACATTTTACATTCCTACATTCAACAAGAGGACACTCTCAATACCTTTAAGTCTAGACCTAAAACCTTCCTCTTTTGTCACAATAACCCCCATGAACGATCTCACTCCCTGACTTTAACATTATGTCTGGCTGCTACGACAGTCTATCTATCCTACTTATGGTAACCTCTGACTGTATTTTTCCTGCAGTTGGGCTGGCCCCTTGAGCCGTGGATCTGCCCAAGGTTTCTTTCTTGAATAACTACCACAAGGGAGTTATTTCTTACCCGTTGCTCTTGGGTGCTCCTTGTTGATGTCTGTAAAGCCCCCAGAGACAATTTTATTGTAAATGGTGTTGTATAAATATAACTCAATTAAATTAATTTAATTTGTTTTGTCCCTTATGCAAAAATGACTGTGGTAATAGAGACGATCTGCCCCAGAGAGAATTTTCTGTCCTCACACTCAAAATCATTTCTTGTCTAGTGGTCAAGTTCCTTCAGTATCCTAGAAGGCCTTATTTACAGAGACAACAGGCTAATACACTGAATACTATGTCGCTTATGAATACTAACCAGTTTCAAGTCCTGTCTGTCTAGTTGCTCATAAATAGTTGTGTGTAGTAGTATGTATGTTATACATAAACGAACACACACAAAACATGCGATCTTAAGTGTCTTATAAACTATTTAACTAAACTATTTGCAAATGTTACAAATTTGTATTATTTCATAGCCAATACATCTGTTAAGTAATAGCATGCAAATGATTTAAGCATTTATGTACTATTGGTAAGTCATTGATAACTATTTGCAGTTGGTTTACTAATGTTGATAACTAATGTTATCTACCAGCTATAAACAGTAACCATTCAGCCATAACTTATTTTAAAGTGATTCTTTAACTGGATCTTTCTGTATCTGCATATGATGAGTTAAAACAAAACAAGCATATGGTATGGCAAAAACAATTTCTTTATTGTGTCACCATGTTTCTAAAGAGCAACAGAACAAAAATTGTATAAATATAATAAACTAATCAGAAAACCAATCTCATTTTTCCTGAAAGAAATGCATATGTGACAGACATAAATATAACATTTAACCAACTACATAATGAAAAAGCTAGTATATAGCAAAAAATGATGATATATATAATGACACAGTAATCATATGATATGTGCCTTCTGAGTGCAAAGTAACAGCATGAATCAGGGCAATTCCTTGATTAATTCAGTGATTCAGAATTGAACTTGGCCAAGTGACACAATTTTGCAATGGGTGCTGCCACTTCTTCTCATGAAATAACACATTTCTTTTTGGGAGGCTGTATGGTTTTTGCTGTCTCTACAGCCTGAGTTTTCTCTGCCCTTTTACGCAAGTTCTTTGTCTCCTTGATGATCTCAGGGAGGATTTTTTCCTCTATATCTGTGATCCTTTTCTCATGATTTTCCAGCAGCCACTGTCTGTAACTTTCCAGCAATGCATATCGTCCTTTTCTTTATAAGCTTTCTGGAATGTTTCATTTGGTTTGCTTTCCATATACTGTTTATTTCTGATGTCATACAACAATTCCTCCAGTTTTTTGTTTAGGAGTTTAATCTCCTTTTCTCCAATTTGTTTTTCAGTTCTTTCATACATGGCTGTGGTGTAAAAGCTGCCTTTATTTTGATTGATAATTTGATCAATCTTTCCTAACAGTAAACTGACCTGGTGACTCTTATCTTTTTCCTTGTTACAGAAAACATGGTATCGACCACCACATTCTTCAACTAGTTTCTGCAAAGCAGTTGGGCTTTCTTCAATGTGTTTCTCTATACTTTGTCCTTCTTCCTTTAGCTCTTCTCCTTTGGTGAAGCCTATCATTGTATAAGCTTTAGAATGCTCCCCAAAGATCTCCTGGATCATCTTCACTGTTTCACTCTCCTCTTCAGTGAACCGCCCCACTTTCAGCAACAACAGAAACACATGAGGCCCTGGTGAAGACATGGCAATGCATTTTCCAATCTCTTCCCGAATCTTCTCATTCGAAACAGTCGTGTCAAACAGACCTGGGGTGTCGACAACTTGCACCAGCCTGGAATTGACCAGTCCAGTTTTTTTTTTACATTTTTTAGTGACAGATAGTGCCAATCCTGAGGATTTAAACACTTCCTTTCCAAGTATAGTGTTCCCCGTTGCACTCTTTCCCACTCCTGTCTTTCCAATAAGGACTAGTCTCACATAATCAACTAGAGGGGAGGAGAGGGCATAGTTGAGATTTGATCATTCAAACATAAAAAACTCTCAAATGCACAATGTAAACTGTAAAAAAAAAAACGTACCGTGATGCTGATTCTCTTTTTGAAGCCCTGCAATGGCACACACAATCACAATTACATATGCAACCTATGTAGACATGTTTGCAAACATCTGGTGTTTCAGTTTCAAGATGACATGTTATAAACATAGATATAGACAGGTTGCAGACCAACAATGATACATGTTATTGATGTGATCCTTTGTCTACATTTTGCTGCTATCATTTTTTTAAATCCTGCAGAAAAGTGCCATTACACCGACAGCAACTTCAGTGACATAAGATTCATAACATTTGTCTGAGAGATTTACTCATTCATTTGAAAAGTAGCGTAATGTGGGGCACAATGTAACGTGGGATTAAACAGAACACTCACTGCTGCTCGCAGTGTTAATAAGGGTGTGCTATTGGTCCACTGATCACAATACTATGAATCATTTTCTCACAAAGTTTCCATTAGATGAGTTTAACAGAGATCTATGATGAAACGTTTTTCTGTGCATCAGAAAAAAAAAGCATTGCTCATACTTGTGTTCAGTAACTGAGTCACCAAGCCCCATACTCTTATTATCTATTTTGTTGGCTAAAATATCCTACCATTTTGAAACATGAAACATGTAACTCATAATAGATGTTATCTATGTTATGACAATCTTGATCCAGTGGCTAAGTTGTAATGCAGTAAATAATGATGCAGTTAGGGTAATCTCACTTTATATTGATTACAAAATTGTGAAACAGTAAACTGTGAACAGTAAACTGGCTTATCTTGGTAAGGAACAATACAGATTTTTGCAGGTGACTAGCAGGCAAAATAAAGCTAGTTATTATTAACTTTGTGGTAAAATGTAGCTCTACAACTTATCAACACGGCCAGTTAAGTTATTCAGCATGCATATGATTCGGTGCAAGTTTACATTCTCTTTTCCAGAATCCTGTGGTTGAAGGCCAGTGGGCATAGATTGAGAATGCACACATTTCCTCACTTCCACCTGTAGACTTTAGGTAGCCTAGTGATTTCCAAATAGCCTACTGTTTTACTTGACTGAAATGTCAGGAGTCAAACTTTTTTTGTACATATGCCTAATAAATGTCTGAAATACTATTTTGTAAAGAAATGGCTATAGATTTAGGCCTAATATATATATATATTAAAAAAACGAATTCCAAATATTTGTGTATCGTATTCTGTAAAACTGTCAATCACGGATTAACTGCCTATTAATCACAGATGCTTGTTATAATTAACATGAACATGCAAACATGTATTCAAGAAATTAAACTTCCATGCTGTAGATAAAGCCTGCTGTGATGTTCAGAGCTAACACAGAAATGTATTAGAGCACAATTTAAACAGATGTTTAAAGAAGTGTTTTTTTGTGATGCATTGCAATTAACTACATAATTTTATGGGATTAATTGTAATTAGAAAATGTTAATTGTTTGAGAGCCATAAATGCATAGTGTTTCTCTCACAGTTTGCATTAATTTTTGATCTAAGGTTTTTCATTTGATGTTGTCATTCTGACCCTGAACTCTGCCGACCAACCAAAGTTTTTGAGCTTATGTATATGTTTTACTTGTATTGAAAAATTGGGTAAATATTTAACAGAGTCTAGCACCTCTCAATAGGCATACCTTAGCTTCCTGAAGAACAGATACTTTCTGTGAACTTTAAAACTATTTGGTATGCCTTCAAGCATTCACAACCATTTGGTTGTGACATCTCAGTACTGCAGCAAAATGTGATATTAAGCAGAAGCACTAGGAGGTGCTAGCCTTAAGTCTAAGAAACAAACTTCAAGTGCACATCAGTAGCAGGTGTATGTTGCTAGTATAAAACTATGATATCTCTAAAGCAGTGATTCCCAAACTTTTAACTGTTGCATTCCCACCGTGACACAACCCAAGTACAGAGTAGGCTTCCCACTGCATCACAGACTGCCTACTATAATCATCAATATTTTTGCATTAAATAAACAAAATGCTACACAAAATGTGAACACATATTATATGGTACACAGCAATGCAGAAGCAATTGGGTTGTATTGGGGAAAGTGTAAGATCTGTTTCCATGTTATTTACGCTGGTGAGAGCTAAGAGGCCATTCACAGATTTATTTTGTGAACCCCCTAGAATTGATCAACATGACCATAATGCCTCATCAGAGGTTTATGATCCATGTTAGATTGAAATATCTCTACACAGACAACAGTGGTACAGGCTGTAAATTCATAGTCTTGCATAGCAGGTCAGGTATTCAGACTGAAGAGGTCATCTAGCCGACACATAATTAAACAAACTGTGTAAGTGTATTCAGCCTAACTTACTATAACATGGTTGTATTGAATTTTTTTCATATGCTCCTAAACATGGATACCCGCAAAACTGCAATTCCAGCGTGGAATGCTTGGATATTTCTTTAATGCTAATGCCATTAGGACAACTGTACAACTTTTTGGAAATGGGAGAAACCCTCCTCAGTTTCAGCATGACTGTAACCCAATGTGCAAACATAAAAACATTGGTGTGAAAGAACTTAACCGGTCCTCTGAGAACCAGTTCCTATGCAATTGAACACGTTGCTTTTTTGTCCAACACCATGCTTTCATTCAATAATGCATGCATTCAATAATGATTAACTAATACTGTCTATAGAAACCACAAGATTGGGTTCTTCCTAAAGCTTGTAAGACAGGTGGATTCACTCCATATCAATACCAAGAATTTAAATTGTGATGTAATAGAAGCTCCAGTTGGTATAATGGCAGTTGCAGCTGCATTGATACTTACATTTGTAGAACTGAAGAAAATCTTTGGTCTCTCCCTCTTCTTTCTCCAAAGTGTTCTCTGTGACCTTCTCATGCAAAAATAGGCTATGTTAATATATGTACATTATACATGCCAGTATATCTAATGAGTATGTCCATGTATGTCTCCTGCAAATATTCCAGATATTGACAAAAAACATATTTTTCAGACAGTCCATATATTATGTATTTGATATGTCAAGTCATGTATTCAATATGTATATGTATTCAATATTTATATGGTCATATATTACATTTTTGTATTGGTTCCTCTCTTGTTTCTGTCTGTCTTCAATTTCTGTCTTGATTGCTTGCACCAGCTTCACATTTTCTGGCTTTGGTTTCACAATAGGTCTTTTGTAGGACAACTCGCAGATGCTCTTTTTCTCTACCAGTGCCTCTATTTTTTCCAGTAGATTGCGAACTTGCTCTTGCTGGTTACCCCTAAAGAATAAGTGGAACTTGTTTCTCTGTTGTTCTTCTCACTCATATCACCAAGGTTGATTAGAGCCATGGTGATGTCCACTGCCTTCTCTCCAAAAGTTTTCTGGATGACAGCAAGCATTCCCTCAAGTTCAGGGCCCACTTCACTTAGTGTAATGACCAACAAGTACACACATGGACCCCAGAGGGATAAAGAGGTAATGGCTGCATTCTCTTTCTGTAGCTCATTGTAAGTGAGTAGGGGGTCAAATAGATCAGGGGTGTCAACAACAACTACACGTTTGCCTCTGATATGTCCACTGGACATTTCACATGCCAGGGTAACAGGGGCAGAATATGAGGTTCCACGTGTCTCAAATGCTTCTCTCCCCAGTATGGTGTTCCCACAGGAGCTCTTCCCTACCCCGCTCTTTCCCAGGAGGACAACGTTCAGATCAGTCAATTTCTTGTCAGCCTTGGACACTAGGTAGAAGAAGCAGACAAAGAGAATTATCACTTTAGTGACACCTGAGATAATGTTGCATCCTACAAACAGGTAGAACTGTAAACCAGTTAATTCATGATTAATTACACATATGCATGATGATTACATATATGCATGATTAATTACACATATGCAGCCAGGCTTGCAAGGAACTGACAAATCTCTGGTTATCTATATAATAACAGCAAAAAAACGAAAATTAGGATAGATAATGAAAAATGACTTGCTAACGTCAGGGACAATGCTACATAAATTGACCAACTTTTTGAATTTGCCTGATTTCTCTGTTTATTTCTTTTTGATTGGCTATTGCAGATATTACAACATAAATGACAGTCAGCATGCATCATGTGCATTAAGAGATGGTTATAACAAAAAAAAACACCTGATACACCTCTTTGATAAACATACAAAGTTAAACAGAGCAACTAGGACACAATTAAGAGCATCAGGATTTAGGAACTAAGAAACAGGAACTTCAAGTTGTCAACACGTCCTCATTCAGTACTTCACTTGATGGCTGTGTGCATAAGTCATCTCATGACTTATCTAATGCTTCATTGTACTTTCATCAAGTTACATGGCACACTTTAGCTTAGGGCACACGTTGAGAGAACACATAACTACATGTACGCATATTAGTACTTAATCAGGTCAGTATTTACAAGTATTAATAATATCCAACTTAATATACGCGTTCGTAATAAAATACAAGTAATAATAATACACAACTTTCACCAGAGGCAGCAGTGGGGAAGTGATATATACACATGGTACATTTAAAGTAGGGTAACAAAGCATTGGTATTTTGTTACTTGACACCTCTGAATAAGAACAAGAATATTTGGTACACCGTAGACCAAATAGCAAAATGGCAGCCAACACTAACTGATGAGGGCAAGAGAGCCTCTTTTAAGTTTTGTTTTTCCGTGCTGTGTTAGTGCTGCCAGTTTGCAAATTTGGGGCCCTATCATGCATTGCCGTTGTCTATATACACATCATACAATACAACCAGTGGGTGTGTATTCCAGAAACAAGGTATGTTTGGAAGCAATGTTCAATGTCTGATTAAGATTTGTTATGTGGAGCTGCAACTGTGGAGTGAAACTACAAAGTCTAACAGAGATCTTTCTTACACCTAATTGCCTTGTAGCAGGAAATCTCCTTAGTTTACTTTTAAAATGAAAAATGTGAATATCACACTAAATTCACTGGATAAGATGGCTGAAGGGAAGGGAATATTAGCCTTCTTTTCTACAGCATGTGGATGCATAGAAGTCAAAGATGAAAAATGATCTTGGAGTAGGCCTCTTTTCTATTTCAAGTGGACAGTGCGGGAGCTGCATGGTGCTACCGCAGTTTTATATCAACTGCAAACCATAGCTAAACTTAAGCCTCCTATCTCATAATAATTTGGAAACACCTATTCGTGCCTTCATGTCTAGACTTGACCACTGTAATTCACTTTACGTGGGTATTGGTCAGTCTAACATTGCAGGCTACAACTGGTACACAAAATGCGGCTGCTAGATTCTTCATGGAGAAAAAGGACCACATCACTCCTGTTTTAGCTCATCTGCACTGGCTTCCTGTAAAGTAGAAGACTGATTTTAAAATTTTACTGTTTGTTTTTGAAGCTCTTAATGGGTTAGCTCCATTCTACATTACTGAGCTCTTCTATCTGCTTATTCCGCCCCTAGGTGCCTCAGGTCATCCTCCCAAAATCTTCTTGCAGTCCTTCACTCCCACCTCAAGACCAAAGGTGATCGGGCCTTTTAAATAGTTGCCCCCAGACTCTATAATTCTCTGTCCACATATCAAGTCATGTCCCACCATAACTGGTTTTATTTCCTCTCTTAAGACCCGTGCTTTTAACTCTTTTAACTTAAATGCTTGTCCTTTCATGGCCTGCCTTTTGTACAATCTTGTTTTGTACAATCTCTTGCAAAGCACTTTGTGTCAACTTCTGTTGTTTTTAAATGTGCTATACAAATAATTTGACTTGACTTGACTTGCCGTATGGAACACGTATGTGGTGTGCATGGTTTAATCTGTTAAGATGCATTCTAAATGAAAACAGACCAATACCGTATCCTCATCGCAAACGCACACATTGCAGAGTGAATGTTAGACCGCAAGACCCCTTTTGTCTGGATAATATAGCCTATAACATGCAATTGCATTTATGTGGATTCATTTTATTGTTGACTTAATAACACAGGTCTCTTTCAATTTACTCTCGTGTTGCCTTAATATTTTTCTGAGATTACATATACACGACTGTTCAAGGATATCTGAGGAAGAAGAAGTACAGCCTTTATCCTGGTGATATTGTTATAGCTTGCTTGATGTTTGAATTTTCTTTTAATTGTATCCATTTATGTGGACTGGTGGAGATGTGTTGCTACTTGGCAAAGCCACCATTAAAATACCAAGCATGCTGATGAGGGAATGGGAGATGACACTCTCACTGATTTGTTGCATTTCACACCCTAAACACACCCATGATTAATTAAGTAAGTTATGACCAACTTTTTTAAACCAAGCAAAGATGCTTTTTCTTGATATGAAAGTAGCAAAGTACACATTGACACCTATGCGTGATCCTATCCTGATTGTAATGTGCCTGTCTTCCAATAATATTTTAGATTCAGCGCTTTGTCAGCAGGCAGTACTTAGGCAGTCATGAGAAGTTTGCATGTTAACAGAACATAAACTGACCGCCCAAAAACCTTGTAAATAGTTCTGAAATATTTTTTGTAACAGCAACGAGGTTGTTGAAATGTGTGGTGTCTCTTTTAACAATAATGTTAAAAAGATGAAAACATGACAAAGGAATTCGCTAGACTCGACTGCATGGTCGAAGGTTGATAGTTCCACTCAAAGCAATTTGGTGAAGTGTGCTACGCAAATGCGGACACACTCAATGTAGAACCATAACAGGAAAACACATTGCCCCTTGCGTTGAGTCAACGCAAAACCATAAATCTGCCAATAGGCTTTGACATGCAATTGACATAAACATGGTTGGCACAGAGTCTGCTGCAAACTACTGCCTAACTTGCGGTAAATGGAGTCTTTGGTCTCTTCTTTCCAAAGGTAACATAAAGTATACAGGTCATTATGCAGAAGTTCAGTATGTGCAAGACGGGTTCAAAGACAGCTGTTCATGTTTATCTGAAGGTTGACTGCGCACTGATGTAAGACGACAAAGTAGCCTGCCACAGTCTCAAGTTCTTGTTAAGATTTAGAGAGCTCTGTCCGGGAATAAAAGAGTTTGTCTTTAAAATAAATACAAGCAGCAGAAAGCAAGCAGCATAATTTTAGACAGTCAGACAGTTTTAGATGCTTCATAGTTGCATTTTTGTGTCTGTTTAGGGGTGGGGGGTTAAAAAATCATGTGGTCGGTCACCCCTTGGCAGCTCTGTCATAGACAACCTGTCACAGTCTTGCACGCTGGGTGTCTACGAAACCGAGGAGCACTACTTCAGTGCTACTAGGAGCTGCTGAAGCCTGCGCTAACCAGAGGAATTCTTTCTTTACAAAAAATAAAGGAGAATGCTGGAACTTTCAATGTGTGATTAACTGTGATTAACTTAATTTTCTTTTTTTCTTTTTTCAACTTTTTTTTAATCAATTGACAGCACAATTTTTTTTCTTTATGTTGTTTTGCGAACAATAATATCAATAATGTTGGCGAGCTTTTATCTTACATTTTGCAACTGCAACCTTTGATGAGGCCATGCTCAGACAAGCTCACCAGCTCCAGCTGCTTCTCATCTGTTGTACCTTAAGCCAGAGAAAAGTTCATCATGTATTTGTACATGAATCTTATACAAAGGTCACTGTATTTTTTTTTTATATTGACTAAAATACAAAGCGAAATTTTTTTTTTCCAGAATTCTTTTTTAGTGTTACAATTAAAGTCATATCTATAGTCTCACACAGTTAGACTATCATCATCATCACCACAATAATAATAATAATAACAATAATAATATAATAATAATAATAATAATAGCAACAACAGTATTTGAAATGTCAAGCCTACCGCAGAATGATAGTTCGGACACCCTGCTAACACTCTACTGTTACTCTTAACTTAAGATAAGACAGGTTAACATCATATTTCAATATTTGAATAAGCAACAAGTTTTACAGCTTTGTGTTGTCAAACTACTTTTAGGCCCGCCCTAATGTCTAGGCCCCTGAAAAGGTCCAGTGCACCATGCATAAAAAGGTTAGCAGTAATCATAACCTACAAATTACATGATAACTTAGATGATGGTCCTTATTCTACGAGGGTCGATAAGATCAAAAACTGTAGTGCTAATTGCTAAGTGCTAATTAAGCATTTTAACCATAAAGGGCATATACTGAAGTAGGGGAGGGATGGGAGGAAGGGGTTGTGTTGTGGCTAAGGGTAAGGATTTTTTTTCAGTGGCAGCAAGGGATAGGGAATTTCTTTTTATATTTTAGTCCCCTTTACAGAAGCGATGTTATTTTTTTATAACATAGCCTACCTGCACTACATGAACTCTACCAGCTTATGTGTCCCAGCATGTCATGCACATACATACACACACACACGCACACATGCACGCGGAGCCAGCTTCCCTTGTCATCAATGACGTAGTTTGCACCCTTTGCTGTTGTGTATGTACAGTATGCGGTTTGTTACTGTTTGGAATGATAAACTGTAGTTTGGCTATATCAGTAAATGATGACCTGCCCAATGAATATTGAGTCCAGATTCTCTCTTAAAAAAAGAGAATGTGGTCATCCCCATAATGTTACAGGATGAAGGGGATAGCGGTGCTAAATTGATACTTTCACTTGCACAGAATGGCTTGCCATAGTCTATCTTATGTCAAAATGGCTTGCCATAGACGGTTAGCTCTAGGAGACGGACAAACACAACGATACACAGACACTTTCCTCTCTCAAAGTTGTCAATATCATGCTTCATCATTAAATTTGACATGTTCCTCCTATTCACATGAGTTTTTGTACATGTTTTACCCGGTGCTTGAATGTTTACAGACTGTTCAACTGTAGGCATTTCTGTTTAGGCTACTGTGGCTACCTTCTGTCAGGGCAAGTGAACTAGTAATAGTAGGCATTGTGAGCACCTGTGAAAGGTCTCTGACAGCTCGATAATATCACTGTGTTAAGGTAGGCTATGTGTCTATTTGCTGTTTAAAAATGAAATTATCAAAATGAAAGAAAGCTTTCACATTACAACTCTACCAGTCTGTAGCATATTTAGCAAGATAGGGGGCATCAGTCTGGTGCTTGCATGCGTGTGTTTGTGTGTATGTGCAGTGTGTGTGTATGTGCAGTGTAGTGTGTTAGAATGTGTGAGAGTTGAGTGAATTTGTGCAAAGTCAGTATGTGTGTTTAAGCTTCTGTATGGGTAGCCAGATTGTTATAAACAATGGAATACATTTGACAGGAAGGTTTACATGTGTCAGAACTCTATAGGACAGTTCATGCATTAGACTGGTACATCTTATGAACACAAATAATCTGACTCCATTAAATTAGTTAAATGACCTACAGGAAAACCTAATGTTATGGCATAGCACACAAGGAGTCAGACTAAGGTAAATGAGTGACAGTAAATTGATACAATAAACGCTTAAATGTTACAGATTGTCAGGCACAGACAGGCGGAGGCAGAAGTTCAAGCACGGAGTTTATTCAAACAAAGCAACGGGGGAATAACAAAAGTCGTGTCCGTCACTTTGACGGAGAAAACTGAAAACTATGACACACAGAATGTGGGAGGTAAACTAACACACAAGAGATACAGGTAACGAGGGGAATAACAAAGGCCACGTCCATTACTATAACGGAGAGAAAGGAAAACTATAACGCACAGAAGGTTAAACAAACAGGCTAATACAAGCGTACAGGGGCAGGTGACTAGGAAACACAGGGAATAACAATACCACAGAGAAGTCTAGGCTCGCGGGACAGGAGACACGGGAGATCGCAGGAGACAAGGGGAGCACAACGAACACGTAGCAGTCCTAGGTAACATCGACGAGGCCAGACCCCATGTGAAGCAGGAGGGAGGCTTAAATAGGGTGGGGACCAGGTGACACCAATTAGGGCTCAGGTGAAGATGATCGTGCATGAGGAGGTGAATGCAAACGAGGAGACGAGCTGTGAGTCTGTGACATTGAGTAAGGGGGTGTGGCCGTGACCAGGTCCGATGCAGACCTGACATTACCCCCCCCTTCAGGGGCCGCTCCTGGAGTACGACGGCCCGGGCGCCGGGGAGCGGGACGCTTCAGGGGCTTCTACGCCGGCTGGGACGACCCCGGCCTCGGGGAGCGGGACGGTCCGGATGCTCCGCGTGGAAGGCTGATTGGGTGAATGGACACGGGGGAAACAGAGGCTGGTGCCCCAGGTGGGACCTGCCCGGGGAGAGAAGTCTGTGGGAAGTTCGGAGGACCCGGCTGCCATTGCTGGGGAATGTACTGCTGCCGGTACAGACCATGAGGCTGCCGTGACGCCTGGGGCCTTGGCATTGACCGAAGCACTGGCTGCCGGGCAGGGAGTAGCTGACAGTGGGGAGGCTGCTGGCCAGGGACAGACACAGGGGTAGGAGCCTGGGGAAAGTGCTGCTGGTGTGGCTGAATGGGGATAGTGGTGCTGAGTGCAGAAAGTGGGCTCTCAACCAAGGTGGTTCCCAACACCAGTGCGGAGTGTTCGGGCAGGGACCTAGGAACAGGAGGACAGGACCGACACTGGGTGGAACACTCATTGCCCCACTTCAGAATTTCCCCGGTGGCCCAGTCCACCACCGGGGCATGTTGAACCAGCCATGGGCGACCCAGTATTAAGTCGACGGTGGCCTCCTCAAGGACCAAAAGGTCGATACTCTCCTTGTGGTCGCAACCCACTTGGAGAGTAAGTGGACCAACTGCTTGCTGGGTGACCCGGCGGGTGAGGGGGCGGCCCACGATGGAGTGCACTGCGTAGGGCTTGGAGCAGTCTTGACGCTGGAGTGGCAGGCGTCGGCAGATGGACCCCGCTATGAAGTTCCCTTCCGAGCCGGAGTCGAGGAGAGCCCGAGCTGTGAATGACACACCTGCAACACTGAGGGTTACTGGTACCAATAGCGACTGTGAAACAGATGGTTGCAAACTGACAGAACTCACCTGGACGCGAGGCGGACGAACAGGGCAAGTGCGGAGGAGGTGACCCGTAGCACCACAGTACAGACACAAACCCTGCGTCATCCGCCTGCGTCGCTCGGTGGGACATAGCCTGACGGAGTCTATTTCCATGGGGGTCTCCGGACGGTGGATCTCAGGGGGGTCTATTTCCATGGGGGTCGTCGGACAGCAGATCTCGGGAGGCGAGTCCAGGGTAACTGGTCGGGAAGTTCGGGGGAGTTTGTCGGGGAGTGGTCGAAGACATCCTTCTCTGCGCTTAGCCACCCGGATGGCGAGTTGGACGAACTTCTCCAAACCCATGGAGTTGCCGTAGGCCGCCAGGTGTAAGCGCAGAGCGGGTTCCAGGCCGAGGCGGAAGGTGGTGATGAGCTCTGGCTCATTCCACCCACTGGCCGCGGCGAGAGTTTGGAAGCGTAGAGCGTACTCAGAAACGGGGCTCTTCCCTTGCTTAAGGTGGTG
Organism: Tenualosa ilisha; assembly: GCA_015244755.2. Lineage (NCBI taxonomy): Eukaryota > Metazoa > Chordata > Actinopteri > Clupeiformes > Clupeidae > Tenualosa > Tenualosa ilisha. Next base: position 465,086 of record PYXC01000496.1, read on the forward strand.
CAGCTTTTCCTGGACCGAGGAGTCACCAACCGGGGCTTGAAAAACTTCCCGGAAGTGCTTAATGAATGCGTCCACCGACTGTGTGGTGAGTCCCGCCTGCTGCCAGACACTCTCTGCCCACTGGAGGGCCCGGCCGTCCAGGCGCGAGATGATATACGCCACCTTGCCACGTTCAGTGGGGAAGCGGCGCGGGTCCATCTCTAGGGCGAGAGTGCACTGCAGCAGGAACCCACCACATGCCTCTGGGTCTCCGGAGTAGACAGGGGGATCTGGAGTGGGCACTACCACGCCGATATGAGAGGCAAGAAGGGGCAACAGGCTTTGACATATTTCCTTGACTAGGGTCCGAAGGGATTCAGGGGCTTCTACCTCCATTGGTACAGTTCGGTCTGGCCTTCTGTCAGGCACAGACAGGCGGAGGCAGAAGTTCAAGCATGGAGTTTATTCAAACAAAGCAACGGGGGAATAACAAAAGTCATGTCCGTCACTTTGACGGAGAAAACTGAAAACTATGACACACAGAATGTGGGAGGTAAACTAACACACAAGAGATACAGGTAACGAGGGGAATAACAAAGGCCACGTCCGTTACTATAACGGAGAGAAAGGAAAACTATAACGCACAGAAGGTTAAACAAACAGGCTAATACAAGCGTACAGGGGCAGGTGACTAGGAAACACAGGGAATAACAATACCACAGAGAAGTCTAGGCTCGAGGGACAGGAGACACGGGAGATCGCAGGAGACGAGGGGAGCACAACGAACACGTAGCAGTCCTAGGTAACATCGACGAGGCCAGACCCCATGTGAAGCAGGAGGGAGGCTTAAATAGGGTGGGGACCAGGTGACACCAATTAGGGCTCAGGTGAAGGTGATCGTGCATGAGGAGGTGAATGCAAACGAGGAGACGAGCTGTGAGTCTGTGACGTTGAGTGAGGGGGCGTGGCCGTGACCAGGTCCGATGCAGACCTGACACAGATATTAAGTATGCAGCACATGATATGAAACCTGAATGCATGTGGTATAGTAGAATTAAACCTGAGATGAGTAGGGGTAGGATAGGCAAGGAAACTGTATCTGTTTCGTCTTTCCTGTGCCTCAATTAATTAGCATTAGCAGACTGCTAGTTTGCAAATTCAGTTTACGTTGTGCCAAACTCTCTTGTGCTCATACCTACGAACATCTCTCTGCAATGTCAAACCACAGAGCTATGGGTTGATCAGTTCAGATAATTACTTTACATTGATGGACAGTAACTTATGCAATGGCAATTGACTAGCCATCTGAGTTGGGATTACAGAGATAAGATGGAACCTAAGGATTTATACTGAACACTGAAAATCTAATACTGGCTATAGTCTATTTGCTATCTAAAGATCTGAAGTCAATTTGTGATGAATTTACAGAAATATATTCATATAATTTTGATATACTTTATTATCAGTCCAACGCCAATTGGATTTCTTTGGCTTGATTTGTTTTTACTTGGTAATAAACTTCAAATTTGCATTTTGATAGGGATTATTTGAAAATTTTTATAAAAACAGCCAAATTTTTAATATTTCTGAAGATAGTAAGAGGGTTTGCATCTGAATTTCTCATCTATTCTCAGTGACAATTTAATATTGTTTGTCTCTGTGGATGGCACTGGGAGTGTGAAAGGGGTTGTTGGGAAGATGGGTAGAGAACATGGACAGCAGTAAGAATGAGAACCAAAGCTGGTGGTCCACTGGTGTTTTGTTCCCCTGTTCTACGGCGGTCCACCTCTGCTTCGCCATATAGGCCTATGGTACCGTATTTTCCCGACTATATATCTCGGTTAATATATGAATTCTAATCGAGCCGTCTCTTTACTGTGACGCTTACTCACAAATGACTTGACATTGCAACACATTTAACCTAGCATGTAGACGCTGTTACAGTTAGAATTTGACAGAATTTGTGTGTTTGGCGTATTCATTCCCAGTGTTTGTTCACAGAAATTCTGATCTTCTTACATACATACCTTTACAACTACATGCACGAGCAAATTCATTTCCCCATTACTGGGTAGTTTCTGGACTCAGTTCTAAAACATCACAGCATAATGTTCTATTCGGCATTCTAACCTTTGTAATAATTCTCTACAGCCATGTGGCATTTAGTTTTATCAGCCTGTGTGGGACTTCAGGTGGCACATCCAGAGACACTTATAGCCTTAAAAGGACTTTGGCGTATCTTTCTGCTGTAGTGAAGTCGTGATAGTGGAGGTGAAGTGCAGCTCTGAGCAGCTCCAAGTGCCGCCAGCACTGATACGTTCAACCATGCAAGTCTTCAAACTTAAACTTCTTGCTAAATTCCCTCCTCTCAAGAAGGCGGGAAGTGACACCTGCCCTAATCACAGATGGCTTTCTTTAAATATATTTACGCACTGTAAACTCAACTCAATGTGGGTTGCTAGTCACAAAATATTAGCTTTCAGTCTTGTACAATCTTTTTGTAAATTATGTTTAATTAAAAAGTTTTATTTGTCCTGGTTCTCCCCTACTACATTTTTGTTGTGGCAAAACAACAGTGAAAATTGCAGCAAATTACTAGCAATATGCATTTGAACATTCTACAAAATTATGAATAAATAATATGAATCTGAAGAAGGAAATATTTTGAAACACAGTGTGTAAATACCAACACTTGTGGGCATGACTGTGGACATTGGGTATGTCAATATTTTGGCAACACAGCCGGAACAGTGAATCCTGTTTGCAGATTGTCCAAATATTGATATTTGATCAGTCAAGCTGGTGTTCTTATAGCAGTATCAGTAAATGGTCAGCTGACGAGAAGAACATTCATCCTGAGGTAAGTAAGACATTAACTTTTGGCACAGACCTAAAATAATTATGTTGAAATCATGTTGTATGCATAGTTCCCAGCATAGGAAAGCACTGAATATATCAAACATTTGTGTGTGTATGTGTGTATATGTGTGTGTTTCAGTAAATATTGGCAATTAAGCTATTGACATTAAATTTTTACCAGAAATTATATTATATCGTATTATGTTTATTATTGCTTAATAAGGTCTATATTAAACACAAACATGTGTCAGGTCTTTGTTGAACAATTTCTTCTTCTTACTCAACAAGTGTTTTATTCTTTGTGAATCCTTAAAAAGCAATTAACTGGTCATGAGGTTATTGGTACATAGTATAAGTCACAATAGAGAGTTTATAGCCAAGCAATACAACACGAGTGGAAGCGGGGTTGTTTGTGGATATCCCCACAATTATGGTTCAGCTGCACAACGCACAAGGCTGAGTGGCATAGGTAACCACAGCCAAGGAAATATCTGCGACCAACCCCACGACCACAAGTGATGCAGAATGAGAGTGATAGTGCAGCAGTTTAATCAGTCAATCCTTTGGTTGATCCAGGTTTGATTCCTGAGCCCCATGTCTGTGTCGCTTTGGATAAAAGCATCTGCTATGTATCAACTTTCAGTTTGTTATTTCAATCCCATTACTTCAAGAGCAAGACCAATTTGTTGCTATTAGGTTGTTACCAAGTATAAATAACATTTTCAGTAGGAACAAGAAATTGACTTATTTTCCCATATTGACCACACTGATGGCTACTTGCCAAATGAAAAGAAATTAGAAAAACTTCACATGATGCAGCTTTTAAATGTAAAGCTATTGCTTTGTGGCCTCCACTGCCAAACAAACAGTTTTACAAACAAATTTAACTTCAAACAAATATTTTTCAGAATGCAGCTCATTAACCATCCCTACTTTAATTTTCAGTGAGGTTTCATTGCTTTAAGTGAATGGTTTATTCACAGATCATTTGTGAATGGTTCACTCTCACAAAGAATTTGAAACACAAAACCCATTTTTAATTGCCACTGACAGTGGTAATTATTGATTTACAGTGGCCATTATTCATTTAGCCTATATCTCACCTCTGGACATTGGGAAGGCTCATTCAAATGAACATTTCTGATTCTGCAAAGTATAACAAGTAACAGGTGTTCCCTAATTCTACAGTAAATATTAAAGCCTATAAAAGGTAGGTTTAGATAGGATACAAAACTTTTTTCATTACAAGAGTGTTTTACAAGAACATGGTGGGGAAATGCAAACTTCAGAGTTGTTGAGGAAAGATTGCAATACTGTACATTGTACTCAGATTTTCAAGACTTCAAGATTTTTGAGACATCAGTGCACTCCCAGTGTTCTGTTCTTGTGCCTTATCATAGTCTCTGTCCCCTCATTGGAAATACATATAAGAGCTCTCAGGCAAGTTATACATCGCAAAAGTCACATTTCTGCAGGTGCAAAGCCCGTGCACAAGTCGGTGCAGCGTATTGGTTTACCACGCATAAACTGCCATTTCCCCGCTCACGCACCCTTCTCACCTTTTTCACCCCTGAGCAGTTTGCATGCCTGATATATGCAGCTAAAACAGGTAGCCTAGTGCATCCCAATTTTTTTTTAATATTAACATTTTAATATAACATTATAGCTACCAGGGCCTTTAGAAATATTTTTGGGGGGAGGTGCACTATAGGCACCTGTGGCATGATCTAAGCTTTTGTCAGTGTTTGTTCAGTTGATGCAACTGTCCCCATGCATTGAATCAATATAAAATAATACCATTGAGCAGTGTTAATTTAACAGTCCTGAACAGCCTTTCCTTAAAAATAATGCAGTTTATAATGTTAGAGTGGGGACAGGAGGTTTATATCTGTGTATATGTAGCCTTTGTGTGCATGCGCGTGCACATGCGTGGTCTTTATTCATTTGTGTGTGTGTGTTAAGAGGGGGATACAGTGAAAAATTAATTTAAAAAGGTCAGTTGCATATTGATCCATTTATCCCTCACTAAATAGGCTATAGGCTAAATTAATTTGAATCTGGAACATCCACACATATAAACCGACTCATCAACAAAGCTCAATAACTGTTGTCAACAATATTTATAAACAAATGGAATATATTAATCCAATTATCTATTTTGAGAAAAAAATACTTACATTAACACTATAAGATGTATTTTTAATCTGTTGCGACTGTTCCTGGGCCTGGACAGGTGGAAGTCTTTTGTCAAAAATGTTGGTTTATCAATTCCAAACCATTTCTGAGCACAGAGTGAAATGCAAAGTGTTGCAACTGTCCTTGGTCTCCCCTACTCACACAGAAGCACAGCATAGTGCAGCACACATCTTCGTGCATAGACCTGCCACTTATCAGTCACAGACATAAATGCAAGCAGGTTTGTGCTGACATCAACAATTCTTATCCTATCCCAATAGTTGTCTTAATTAAAAGTAAGTCTCAGCAGCTTTGAGAGAAACTTTTAAGAGAGAACTTTTAGCAATGTGTAGCGAGATTCAGTTCTGAGTTCTCTAGGATAAAATTCTTTGTGAATATGGACCCCGGACTGAAAGGCATTTGTGCACTTGAAAGAAAACAACAGGCAATGCATTTCATTTCACCAGGCAATGCATTTCACTCCAGACATGGCATGTAGATGTCAGCCATTTGACCAGACTATATTCTCCTAGCATTCTTGGGTTGTCAAAATGTTGTTTATTAAACTTTGAATGAGTTCAGCTCACATTTTATTCAGTAATGGAGTCTTGCTGATGTCCACGTATAGAAGTGTATTTCTTATAACAAATTTACCTCCTGCCTCAAAGTTTTCATTGAGGTCTTTCTAACTCTCCCTCAGACTAAATGATAGTAAAGATTAGCTTCTAATAACTTGTAATATGTTATTAATTATGTTTTTTAATGTTTTGGCCTTTCAGTTTAGATGTATTGACTGACAAACATGTATATGCAGTATAAATATCAACCAATATCTAATTTATTACATTTTCTGACCTGACGTATCAGAGAAGACCACCATCAGCTGGTGATATCAAACCTGAAAATGGCATCATCAAAGGCAATAGCTGCAAGCAGTAAGTAAACTATTCACTGACATTGCTAATATTGTGCACAAAATCTGGAGTGAAACATAGTATTTTTTAAATAGAGGTAAACAGGGCAAAATCCTGGTTGCTCTGTTTATCTTCGTATTTTAAATTAATCTAGCATGTGGGTCACATTTGACACAAATGTCTAGGTTACTTTCTGTAACCATGGTTCTCTGAATGCGCAGAGACACTATGGGAACTGAGCTCATCCAGGGCAGCTGCTGAAGCTGTATAACACTAAGAGCCAATGAGTTGGCCTAGGGCACACGTCACATTTGTGCACCACGTGCCTATAAAGCCTCATGCTGAGCCTTTTTACGGCCTGTAGTGATTGCTTCAGCGCAACCAAGCACCCCGTGCACAGCAAGGAGACGCAATATCTTCTTCCCTCATTTGGGGAACCGTGGTTACAGATAGTAACCTACACACTCCCCTTCATATTGGTCCCAAGATACAGCACCTAAGACACAATTGGAACAATATTGCACCACGCTGTGCACATCTGAACGTCAGAGACAACACGGCCAACATATCAGTCCAAGCCTCGCCAGAGCAAACCAGTTAGCGGTGACACCAAGCACACTATGAGCAAGTGCTGCTCTGGAAATATCTAGGTTATAAAAATGCACAAAGGTCTATCTGCTCCAAAGACATGCCACGCATGAAAGCCCAAGACATGGCCATGCCTCAGGAGTGAGGACGGGAGGGGGGAGGAGTCTTACAGGGGGAGGAGTCTTACCAGTGGTCTCATAAGCCAACTGAATAGCCTTCACTATCCAATGCATCAAGCGTTGCGTAGATAGAGCACATCCCCTCTGCCGTCTGCCGTAACAAACGAACAGTTGATCTGAATGCCGCCAGTCTAACGTATGCAATAAATATCGTACTGGCCCGGATATAAGACGGTCCTGAATATAAGTCTACCCTCTTCTTCCAGACTCATTTTTGGGGATAAAAAGAAAGATTTTTCATAGAACAAATTTTGTCTTACATGGTAAATTATTTTACTTGAAAATACTGGAGTCATTGGAAAACATTTTAAAAGTTAGCAACGTTTTTTAACATCTTTACTAGAAATTAAAGCATGAGATCAAGTTAATTAATCATAAATTTGTTGAAATTGAAATTGAATGAACAGCACACATACCTATTTAAATAAGTAGTTGTGCGTAAATAAATACCTATAAATCTAGCTACTAGAGCTTGATTTCCAATAGATGACTGGTCGGTCGAAATGTGACATCACCTTCAAAATAGAAGGGGACAAGCCTTTACTGAACAACCACTGTAAAAATTTTAGTATCACACTCACTGCACAGTTCGAACGCACTGCTCAGGAGCTTTGAATGGTAGAGACAACGGCTTGGGACAAGCCCATATTTAACAGATGTTCCCTAACGGACCAAAACCCACAATTTCCATTTCTGAGGGGATGGGTGAAGAACCAATTCTCTTGCTTGAGAGAGCAAGTCTTTGTGCACTGGGATTTCCCATGGGGAGCTGTGAGAGAAATCTGCTGTGATCTCTGCTGTGACTGTCCAGCACCACCAGAATCAAACAAATGGGGGTAAATGCATACAGCTCATTTTCAGCCACTGGCTCATCAGCACATCTATGCCCAATGGCGCATCTCTGTCTTGTACTGAAAACCATAGAGGACAATGACTCAATTATCTCATGGCAAAAAGATCCACCTGCGTTTGACCGAAACGCTGCCAAATTAATTGACTCTTGGCTGCCAAATTAATTGATCACTTGTGTGTGTGTAAGCGTCAATCTCCCGAGATCGGACTCCCCCCATTATGGCATGTCCGCACCAACACTGAACTTTCCGGGTAGTTGAGAGGCCCTGAGTGAGAGGAGGTGACTGTGGGCCCACAGTAGAATGTCCCTCGCTATTTTCATCATTGATATCATTGATAAGCTACCATCGCAGTAGGGTCCGGCTTGATCAGTACGTGTGACCCCACAATGAGTGCATATATATGTTTATATTCTATAGTCTAAAAATGGTACACTGATAGATGGTGCCCTCTTGTGAATAACTCCATGCATTGTCTGAGAGACGTGCTTGAGAGAGACGGCCTGTCATTGCCTTCGAATCTATTATCATGCCAAAAAAAGACATGGTTTGACTCAGAACGAGCACACTTTTTTCCCAGTTCACCTCCAACCCAGATTCTGGAGGTGAGTAATCATGAGAGAAGTGTGATGCTTCGCTTGGGCCCTGGAATTCGTAAGAACGATCCAGTCGTCCAAATAATTTAATATTATCATCCGGCTTCTCGCAATGTGGACATTTACATTTACATTTACATTTAGGCATTTAGCAGACGCTTTTATCCAAAGCGACTTACAAAAGAGGATAACATTCAAGCTACAACACAATGAACTAACAAGGAGTGCATATTGCTAACATAGAATCTGCGCTGTTTTAAGTTGAAAGTGCAATAGTGTAACACAATGTAGAGAAATTAAATTATTAAGTGCATTCTCAAAGTTTACGCCAGGAGATATTCTTGGAAGAGCTTAGTCTTCACGAGTTTCTTGAAGGTGGAGAGGGTATCAGTTGATCTGGTAGCACTTGGGAGGTCATTCCACCAGCGCGGAACCAGATATGAGAAGAGTCTGGACCGACCTGCACAAGGTGTTGGCCGTGCTAGAAAACGTTCCTTAGAGGAGCGTAGTGGTCGTCGGGTGACATAGGGCTTCAGAAGAGAATTCAAGTAGATGGGAGCAGAGCCATCATTCACCCTGTAGGCCAACATAAGTGCCTTGAATTTAATGCGAGCAGCCAAGGGCAGCCAGTGAAGTTCAGTGAACAGAGGTGTGACATGTGCCCTTTTTGGCTGGTTAAAGACCAGACGTGCAGCTGCATTCTGGATCATCTGTAGCGGTCTCACTGCACAGGCTGGTAGGCCTGATAGGAGGACATTGCAGTAGTCAAGACGAGAGATAACCAGGGTCTGAACCAGGAGCTGGGTTGCATGTTGGGTTAGGTACGGCCTGATCTTCCTTATGTTGAATAGGAAAAAACGGCTTGACCGAGCCACAGAGGCAACGTGACAGAGCCACGTGGACAGAGGCAACGTGGACAGAGACACGTCTGCACATTTTTGTATTCTGGTGGGTTTTGATTTCTTTCTGAATGTGAACCTGTGAAAGCACCTCTGACTAGGTGCAATGGACATGTGGAAAAACACATCTGTCAAATCCACTTTCACAAATCAGTCCCCTTGGTGTATTTTCTCGAGAATCTTTTTTGTTGTGAGCATGGAGAATTTGTAAGTACGCAGCGCTCTGTTCCATTGCCGCAGGTCTTGTTTTGGAATGAGGAAGTAGCGACTGTAACAACCACCTACTTGCCTTACTTGCCTCCTCTTTGGGGACTTGTCTTATTGCTTGTTTCTCTAACAGAAAGGCTATTTCCTGCTTTAGAATGCGTGCCTTCTGGTTGGACAGACTAGACCGGTGCCGTGAGAACTGTAGAGTGTAACTGTGCTCATCAGTGTCCAGCACCCAATCTGACCCTCTAGCTATCGAACATCAATAGCTTACATGCTCATACAGGGGAGGCCTGTTTATTATGGAGAGGGACGGCTTCCTTATCTTCATTGTTAACTGGGGTTATGCTATACTTTGTACCTTGATAGGGAGTGAATGTACTTTGTGAACGTTTGGAGGTTGAGGGACAGTGAATGCTTGTGAGTCAGAACTTGGCCATGCTGCAAAGAGCAGTGACGGGGAGGTGTCAGGCTTTATTTGAGGATTTTGTGGGGGTGGAGACAGGAGTTTATCTGTCGATCCCTGTGGCTTTTTGGCACAGAGGGAAACAGCGGTTCCAGCAGTTCCCTCTTTTTTCAACAGCAGGTGCGTGTCAGGAGCACTGAGAGTGCTGTTGAGGGCCTTCCTGAGGGCAAGGTGGGTGTGATGTCCTTGCACTGTTCCCTCTGAACTCACAACGCGTCCAGCCTCTACTTGCTGTGAGCTTTAGGGGACTGTATTGCGGTGATGGCTCTGCTCGCTCTCCACTGCAAACAGAATGCATGATGGCAGATGTGTAACACCTAGCCAAATGAGATACATCTCAGACAGAACTGAGATAGCTTTGCCAACCTTCCTCTTCGAGGATAAAGGGGCATCCAAGAGCAACGACTTATCCCTGTCCTGGATCTGCTTCAGGTTAAACCATAAGTGGGAGTCCCATACTACTAGGTTTGACATAGTCCTGTCCGTCATCTGAGCTGCACATTTCATAGCATGGTGGGTAAGATCTGTAGCATGGCACAGCTCGTCCAGCGCATCTTTTCCCTCCAGCTCACCTTCTGCAAGGCGTTTGATAAGCTTGATAAGCTTGTAAGACCACCATAGTGTTCCCGTCTGCCCTGCTGTAATATAAGCTTTCTCCCCGATCGCTGAAGTGATCCTACATGGCTTCGAGGGCAGGAGAGGTTTCGACTTCCACCGGCAGTGGCACTGCAAAAGGGCACAAATGTGAATCCATGGAGTCCTCTAGAGGCGGCATGGCTCATGTACCATGCAAGGTCGGCAATACCAACCACATGTAAAGGCCTTGCACTGGAACTCGATTGGTATATGGAGCATAGAGTAGAATATAGGTAAAGTTATGGTTAAAAGGTGCTCTTGCTCTTAAGCAACCACAGGCGAACTATAGTTGATTTCCCTACTGTTGTGACTTTCTGTACCCTATTCAGTTATGTTGTTGTTATGTTATGTTCTGTACCCCATTCTGGTCTATGTTGTATCAAATTTTCTCTTTTTTTTTTTTTTACCGACAGCACCTTGTGATCTCAAACAACATGGCTATGAATTGATTCACACTGTATTTCTCCTTTGACATCACAGAATCTTTGTTTGATGGAATGTTTATGGGTGTAAATCAAATGGCAACTATGTAAGAGGCAATGGCCATAAAAGTAGCAGAAACAGCACTGCTTTGAATAAAGCATATCAGTGTGGTGCACTGATTTGAAAGAATTATTCAAATGATATTTGTTTATATTATTTGGTACAAGTTAAGTTTCACTTTGACCTAAATGTGTGACTTTTCTTCAATTGTTATGTGTCATTGAGTGTTCACACACAGAGCCAATTTCTGCTAAATGCGTTTAAGCAATGGGAAAAAAACTGTAATTGAGAAACAAGGTTAGAATTGGCAGTTGATGACTGCTCTTCTTGATTATTCTCTGTTTCTTCTGCACAGAGTCAAAACCTGGCAAGAGATCCCCTGATTTGAACATTGTCCTCCTGGGAAAGAGCGGAGTGGGGAAGAGCTCTTGTGGGAACGCCATACTGGGAAGAGAAGCATTTGAGACACGTAGATCCTCATATTCTAACCCTATAACCCTGGCGAGTGAAATGTCCAGTGGACATATCAGAGGCAAACGTGTAGTTGTTGTTGACACCCCTGATCTATTTGGCACTCAACTTATTCGTGATGAGTTAGAGAGAGAGACTGCAACCATTACCTCTCTGTCCTCCCATGGTCCACGGGTATATCTGTTGGTGACTACACTAAGTGAAGTAGGCCCTAGCCTCAAGGGAATGATTGCTTTCATCCAAGAAACTTTTGGTGAGAAGGCAGTAGACTGTACCATGGCTTTAATTACCCTTGATAGGGTGGATGAGAAGAATAGCTGCTTGATAAACCATCAGATTCATAAAAGGCTTCCTGAAGCACTAAGAGAAAGATTCCATATTATGTTTAGAGATATCCAGTCAGACCAAGTTCAGGGTGTACTGCAAAAAATTGAGGCAATGTTGGAGGAAAGGAAAAGCCTTTGTGAGAAATTCCCACAGGACAAACCTGTGGTGAGACCAAAATCTGTGAAGCAGTTGCAAGCAGTGTGGACAGACAAAGAGGACCTGCAAAAAAGAGTGAGACAGAGAGGAGAAAAAGTCTTGGAGAAGAGAATGGGTTATGAACCAGAGGACACACAAGCCTCTTCATCATATTTCAACAAATGTAAGCTTTGTTCATCATGCACCCCAAAAAAGTTTTTATGGCTAACATTTAATAGAGAGTAAAGATGAACCGTGAACTGTGAAAACTTGGAGTTGCACCTATGTGAAGCTAATTTCAAGTAACTTCCTCAGATAAGCTAAGGCTGGTCTCCGTCATGACATGATAAACATTCATGTAAAGATGTTTCCATTTAACTGATGTTATGAATAGTCTACTCAAGGCCAGAGACTATTATGACAGCTAAAAATAACTTTGTCGAAGTGTCACGCCTTATTTCAATGTTAGTACACGTTAGCATGACCAGTTTAATGTTTATATGTAGCTACTAACCTCAACGCACCAACCAACCAACAAGGTTAAGTTAGTTCTAAGTAACACATTCAATCAATATTGCAACAGTATAATGCATAACCGCACATCAATCGAATGTCAATTTTGAAGCTAAGTTCAGCATAATTATTTTTTTACATTGCCACTACTGAATGAATTCGAAAGGTACAAACTCTCAGAGAAACATAGGCTACACTTACTCATTTTAAAAGGCAGTCATCAAGCATAATGAATTATTTATTTTGAGTAAATATTATGTATTTTGGAATGGATGTCTGTGGCTTGGCACTGCATTCTACTGCCAGTGGAATTTTAAATGTTGAGTACCAAGTTTGTGACATCAACTCCTGGATCTGTATAGCTATATGTGCCAAAACTAACACAAAGCTGTTCTACAGCCATAGTGTGCACTCTGTGCGAACCTTGATCAAAGGTCTCCAGCATAAACTTTCTGCTGACTGCTGTTGAAAGACAAAGTACCTTTACATGAAAACATTTTTTGAAGGAATGTTTTTTATTCTGTTGCTTTTCTTCTGCCTTTTCCTCTGTCCTTGATTTACTTAACTCTACAGTGTCCAAATCTGGTAAAGCACTGAAACTTGTGCTCCTGGGGAAGAGTGGTGTGGGGAAAAGTTCATGTGGGAACACCATCCTGGGGAAGCAAGTCTTCAAGATCCGTCCACCCTCCTCCTCAGATACTGTTACTCTCAAACTACAAATTGCTACTGGAGCGGTTGGTGGCACAAACGTGGTCGTCATTGACACCCCAGACCTATTTGGTTCCCAAGTTAGCCAAGAGGAGATACAGAAACAGATATTTTCCATTGTCACCCAAACATCTCCAGGGCCATGTGTCTTCCTAGTGGTGCTTCCCCCTGCTGATGTTTGTCTCATGTTCGATGAAATGCTTGCTAGTATCCAGGAAACTTTTGGAGAGAAGGCAACAGATTCCACTATTGCTGTTATCCCATATGGTGACCACAAAGAGAGAGTTACAGAGAATTTACAGAGATGGATTAGCCAAAAAATACACATTTTTGACAACACAAAACCTGAAGATCAAAATCAAGTTATGAAACTTTTGTATAAAATAGGGAGAATGCTGGAGAAAGATGAGGGATTTTTCTCAGTCAACACAAAAAATATATAGCTGTCAGGCCCAAACCTCGAACTAAATTTATAGAAGGAGCGAGTGGACCCACCAGACAAAAATCTGAGGAGCAAATTGATACACCTCCTTTGTTTTCATCAAACTTGAGCATATGTAAGTAACATTTAGGTACTGTTGGTTTATTCTTGGGTTATCAAAATGTATAGTTAACATGAACACACTGTATGTGTGCAAAGTAAAAGTATGCAAGTTATCCTGAAGTATGCAATTTTACTGCTAGCATTTATTTCCAATGAAAATAATACCTACAGACAAAAACGAATATACCAAGATAGCAAAGCGCCGGTGGTCCACTGGTGGGCTGCCACCAACGGTCTGTTGGCTTTTTGCTCAGCAGTTCTCCAGTGGTCTGCCACTCTTTTGCCATATATGGTATTTTGCTATCTGGGAAACACTGAAAAAGGTATACAGAATGACAAGCATGTGTTATAAAGAATGACATCCATGTGAGGCACTAGTATCTCATCAGATTATATTCTATACAGTACCTTGTAGCTCTCAGATTTAATTTTGAACATAATGTGTTTGCAGTAAAGCAGTAAACTTTGCTAGTTGGTTTCTTCTCAAACAAGTCAGTTTCCTAAATCCTCATTTTCCAATCAGGATTTTTTGTTGAACAATCAAAATGTTTATCCACAGTATGCCATATCAGTTTCTGCACCCTAAATAAGTGTCTGCGTGTGTGTGATTTTCTGTCTTTATAGGGCTTGAACGAGAAAAAAATCAGACAGGTACTGTATCGCACATCTCTCATATTGAATGCATTGAATGATAGAACAAATGGTTAAGAGAAAACATTTCCCTTTCCACTAGTTGACTGGGTGCGGCTGGTTCTGATTGGGAAGACTGGAGTTGGGAAGAGTGCCACAGGAAACACCATCCTTGGAAAAAAAGAATTTGAATCATCAGGTTTAATGACGTCTGTGACAAAAAAATGCAAGAAAAATATGTCAGTTGTTGGCTCAAAAATGGTACAGGTCATTGACACACCTGGCTTGTTTGACACGACTGTCTCCAATGAGAAGATCAGAGAGGAGATTGGGAAATGCATCACCATGGCCTCTCCAGGACCCCATGTGTTCCTGTTGCTGATCTCTGTGGGACGCTTCACCCAAGAGGAGAGACAGACGGTGGAGATGATCCAGGAGATCTTTGGAGAGCACTCTAAGGCATACACAATGGTGGGCTTCACTAGAGGTGAGACTCTGAAGGAAGAAGCTATTGACATCACAAAGTACATAGAAGACAGTCCAGCTGCTTTACAGGAACTGATAGAAGACTGTGGTGGTCGGTACCATGTCTTCTGTAACAAAGACAAAGACACACATGAACAACAGGTCATGTCCCTCATGGAGAAGATTAACAGGATGATCCAGCAAAATGGAGGAAGTTTCTACACCACCGCCATGTTTGAGGAGACAGAAGCAAAGATTAGTGCGCGAGAAATGAGACTGTTACAGCAAAAACTGGAAGAGCTGGAGGTGCAAATAGGGACAAAAAAGTCTCATTTTTAGTCCGTGAAATATCTAAGATCAAACTAGCACTTGAGGTGAAACTCAGAAACTTGCATGATGAAGCACTCAAGAAAGAGATGAAGACATGAAGAGACTTGAAGAGCTACGAGCCAACTTGGAAAAAAACCATGAGAAAAAAATCAATGAAATAGATAGTCACATCTTTGCTGAGCTTGCTAGGAGTCGAGATAGTATCCGCAAACAAGCTGAGAAAGCTGAAGCTAAAGCAATGGCTAAGAACTTACAACACAACAAGCAGAAATGCACTATATCATAATAGCATCTGGAAGTCCTTCCATGATCAAAGACGACAATCAAATCCAATTCATTAGGCATACATATAACCTCACTCTCAAATCTCCACCAAACTGGCTAGATGCAAACCATCATCCTAGTAACATGTTGATCTCCTCAAAACATAAATCATAAATAAATTAGTCATTCCATCATTCCAAATTAGTTAGAAAATCTAAATTGCATAGGCCTACAGTAAATTCATTTATTTATTTATTTTTGCCATTGGTGGCACAACTGCTGTGCTAGGACATGAGAAATATTATATTTTATAGTATACAGTATAGTTTGGGATTTGGGGGGTATATTGGCCTAATATGTACCCTTATTTTATATTCACCTATTTTATTTCACAAATTAGTAGACTACTAGACTTCTGATATTCAGATGGGAGAGATGAAAGGTAGAAATTCAGTACATCAGAATGCATATGCTGTTTAAAATTTGCATTATTTTCAGATAACCACACTCAGTTCCACTTTTTTGGTCATATAACACTTGTATAGGCCATTGCCAAACTCAAGAAGCATAAATGAATTCACTTTAATACATGGTTACAATTTAGCCACCAGATGGACATTCACAGTAGAATAACATCGTAACTTATGACACAGACGTTTTTCCTTTTCCGCTGTGGTACACTGTATCTGGAGCAGCCCAAGGGAAAGCTGATTTTACAAAGCCAAGACTGGATTGTATCCTATGCTGTTTGTAAACCAGAGTTTGGATCTAATGACTGGCTTTTGACCACAGCAACCATGCATTTGTAACTAATAACAGATCCTATGAACTTTCAAGCCTGTCATGTGTTGGCCTGGCCACTAGATTCTGCATTTTATTATTCTGTTTGCTTTTTTCCATTGGTTAACTATCTCAGTGTGTGATTGGTTAAGTGAATTATTGATGGTGATTAGCTGACTGGTGGAACTATTTAAGGACGCTGTTCTCTCATTGTCTTTGCTGAGTTTTCCTGAGGCATAAGGTTAGTCAGTATTCCAGTTTTGAGCTGCAAACCTTGAATTCTTCTGTGCCTGTTTTTTTCCCCTTTGACTTTTGCCTGCCTTTTTGGATTACAAGAACCATGTTTTGTTTTTTGTGAATTCTTCTGTTGGATTTTTGAATTGTGACTACCAATGGGCTTTGATTTCTGAGAGTCCTGAGTTTGGGGCTCTGCTGAACAAGACTGTGATTTTTCCCTTTTGTTTGGATATTAAAACTGTGATTGTGAAGAGCCCTTTGTAGTTAAGTATCCTGATTTTGCTCCAAGTGGACTTCCCTTTTGAAACAAACCTGCTGACTCTCTGCATAACTATTCAATATCTCTATCTGAGGGTGGATTGCAGGGTTAAGCACTGGTCTGCTACACTGGAGACCTGGGTTCAAAATCCACTTTGCCCAAACACCTGACAATAACAGTTCATCCAGTTAATGAGTCGTGGCAGAAAGAGTTCTGCAAACAACAATGGTATAAGTCTCAGGAAATAGTGTACTTGTCTCAAACTCGCATTTTTATCTGATATATGCTAGAAAATTCATTAATCCTCTTAAGAAAATTAAAGAGACCCACACTTTTGCTTGGTGGATTTTTAGTTGGATTGGGGAAATTGCATGTTTTTGAATCATGCAACATGCAGTGATTGTATCTTTATTGTACACTTTATAATATATAAAATTAATACCTTATACTGCATGAGCATATTCTACCCATAGTAAACCATTAACAAAGAATTTCTCCAATATCAACTCCCAGTTACTTTTTATTCATAGTAAGTGAGCTAGTTGTTGCAGCATATACAGTCTATACAGTTCAAGCTGTGATGTTCATGTCCCTAAAACATGAAATTATTGACCTTTTAACTGTCATAAATTGCTCACAAAGCATTCATGACTGTTTCATAAGACATGAATCAACATTTATACCCAACCTTTCATAAATGTGGCAGACAGAATGGTGATAACTAAGTCCAATGGTCTCACAGCAGCACTAACGTTTTTGTTTTAAATCTGTTACCTTATCATGTTGTAGTATAATTTTAAAAATAACACCATCCAAAAGTGTCTTCATTTATTTTGAAGATTTTTCTAACCATATTCTATCCATGAATTTCTAACCACTGACCTCAGAGAGAATTTTGTCAATATCAGTGTCTAACACAGATGGCACCACTGAGGAAATGAGGGTATTCAGGCAATAAGAGATTGTGCTGTAAGGGTAAAAGCAGTTCAAGGACACCATTTAATTACTTATTTTCAAGACTTGTTGGGTGACCACCAGATGACTAAAGCCTCACCAAGGCCGCTGTTGATAGAACCAGTTTCACTAGATCAGCAGTTTCTAATGCTTAGGAGCTCTGGCCCCCATCTTAAACATGACAACCACATTCAAGCCTGAGGGAACTTAGAAAGTTTCTTTGATTATCTTAAGTGCCTCTACCGCTGCCCTGGAGCAATATAATCATATGTAAGGACCACCCTTCAAGCACAGTAGTCAGTGTTATGTCATTATAGTCCTTTTGCTGATATTATGTTAACTTCTAGATGCACCATCTCAGTGCCAAAACTTTTTTGTTACAGTATTAAGAGCTCTCTCTGATATCTTGTGTACCTTAAATGCCACCTTCATGAATTAAGTTCACACTTATCCTACTAAGATCTTTGCAGAGGCGCAGTCTGATCAGTAATATTATGTAAGGCTTTAGTACACAGCGTTTTATGTTATCTATATTTAAAAAATGCTATGGTATTGAGGATTCTCTCTAATATTCATGTACCTTTTATGCCATCATGATGAATTCAGTCCGCACTTACTCTACTGAGGTTGTTGCAGTAGAGCAGTATGATCTGGTTTCTTGCTTTAGCACATGGTGTTGTATGTTATTTCTATAAAAAACATATTGGGACCCTTTGTAACCCTAGTGTATAAAATTAGATGCTGTTTCTTTATTCGGGAGCAGGATCCTAGGTCCGGTTTGTGATGTTGGTTTTCTGACAGAATAAACAGTGTTTTTGCACTGAACTTTGCCTCATACTCTTTTCCTTTTTCCTCTTTTCCTTTCTTTTCAACTTTTATAATGGTGTATTTTTGTAACATCATGCACAAAGTATCTGAACTTCAATTTAGGCCTGAGAAATTTTACATGACAAGTCACACCTAACTATTTCACCTAACTACTTATGAAGTCTATCTCAAATGTTACTTTACTATACGTTGTGAAGTATTCGTAATCACTTGTGAGATAAATGCTGATACATTTAATGACTGATGAACTTCCTCCCCCAGTTGGAGGAGTCATATTGTCTACACCACTTCACTCCCTGTCCTCTGTGGTTTCCCAATTTGCCCTCTCACACTGAAGCCATAGTTAAAGAAGACAAGGGAACATGTGGATATTAAGTTTTGTATGACTTTACAGAATGTAATCTATGGTATGTTTGGTTTCATTTCGATGGTCTTAGTGTGAGTGCTTTAATGGTCTTAGTACCATCAAGAAATAGGTTAGTCCTAATATATTTATCAGGAATCTAGAATTCCTGGTCCCTGCAGCTATGGGGGCTGGCCTCCAAGACAACCCCCTCTCTGCATTTGCCATTTGGCTTTGGAATCCAATGTGCACTATGGTCCTTATCAATAGAAATAATTAGCATTTGACACATGATAAGACTGGGTAAGTTGACAATTAGTTCTGGGAGAACTTAAGCAATAGAAAGCAAAACAACAACAGAACACAGTGGGGAGCTTAAAGCAATGGTTCAGAGTACAACATGCTGTCCAGCTGAATACCCCTTCTCAAGTTTTGTTTTACCTTGGTTGAACATTGGCTGAGTTAGCGGTGTACACAGAATAGCTTAGTTTAATTAAGCTTAGTTAATGGAACAAAGACTGTATCTTGTAAATTAACTGCCTGATGGCTTCTACTCTACTGCTGATGCTAACTTTAGCATTGAATTTATATCAAAATGAATGTCACTAATACAGCTCTGCGTCTATGTCATGCCTATTCTTCTCTGTGTAATAGCTCACAATTTCTTAACTCCACCATGGCAAAACGCCAATATTCCCAAGTAATCCGGTCTTGAAATCATGCATACATCGGTGAATATTGCATGTTCGAGGTGATGAGAAGGGCCCGATGTGGAGTGGGGCCTTTACACCTCGATAAATGCAATATTCACTGATATATGTACGCCGTCGAGTTCATTATCTGGCTTACACCACTGTTGCCACGTCAACAATTTGCATGTTTTGATAGCTAAAACAGGCTCATTTGCAGAACTCCTTCGCCCCATTCAGAACTTACTGGAATAAACTGCAGTTACTAGTTCTAAATGGATGGTTGTTATGATCAAAAGCAGCTTGTTAGTTTGGTCTCTCTTTGTCAAACGCCACATTCAAAGATTCTATCCTGTCTTAGCTTTTGTAAAATCATTGTTTCCCATACTCCCAAACGCAGTGTAACAGACTTAACATACATCTTGGTCACAAGTTAAAATGTTAGTCGTGCAAACGTTGGTCAGGTCACTAAATTGTAACCCTATTTTAATGTGGAGGTGGTGGTAGCGTAGCGGTTAAGGAACCTAGCTAGCATGCAAGTAGTCTGAAAAGTTGTGGGTTCAAATCCCAGCTGCCACCGTTGTGCCTATGAGCAAGGCACTTTACCCTAAGTTGCTCTAGGGGAGACTGGCCCTGAACAATTGATAGTTAACAAAAAATGTAAAGTTCCTCTGGATACAAGCGTCTGATAAATGTTTATGTGACAGATCATTTGAACTTTACATCGAGTTAGGCAAATTGATATCTTGTTAAGTGTAATACGTCCAGAAAAGTGAAACTTTTTTCATTGGGTGTGCGGTTATCTGAAAATAATGCACGTTCTAAATAGTGCATCACAACAGGAAATTTAATCAAGCAGTGGTGTAACATAATGTTAATGTCATCATCTATCTGCTACATAGTATTCTGCCTTGAGATCACAAGGAAGTTTAACTGCTCATTACCATCAGAGCATTTAACACTCCCTGACTCAAATTATGTCAATGAGTGACTCATGTTACTCATTGTCACATGATGATGTGACCCATTGCCACATGATGAGAGGCATGGTCTACAGCTCTACAGGTCTACATCCATAGTCTAGAGATAAATCTCCTGATCTTCCCATCACCAGACCAGAACTGAAGAAGCCTTTTGGATGAAAGATGAAATGCATTCAAGCTTCAATGCCTTCCAGTAGCACCTAACTGAACACCTTGACTACCATTACCTGGATGAATGAGAATCTTCTTAGATGTCATGTAACAGTTTTTTCAATCGCTAACTAGCATTAATCTATACTTAAAATTGTTTTTTGAAACTCCTAACACAGCAAAACACCTACATTACACAATTAGCCAGAGTTAGCTTTCTTAGCAAAAGCACATTTTGTTAAGAAAATACTACGTCTATGTTTCAAAATGCTAAAAACTTCTCTCTATACATGCTACCACCACCAAAACGCAGACAATCTGGCTCAAATTCAAATAATTCTACCAAACACTACCATTTGTTTTCTTTACACAGTGAACATGTAGTCAGTCATAATAGACACAATAAACAGTCATAATAAACTTTCAAAATAGTCATGGCACTTTTTGAAACTACATTCATTTTCATGCATTTTAAATCCATGACTTCATGGACTACATTGATTTTAAAATCTTGCTTCCGTTTACTTTCTAGTTTACTTTAAACTTTCTGTTTACTTTACCAATTATATTTGTGTGAATGACAAATTTTTGCACCCATCTCTGTAAACAGTCATTTTATGTTAGATAATGAATGTTCCATAGAAATTCTTCAGGAATTGTTGTGGATTCATAGGCCTACAGTTCTTTACAGCAGCTAACATGCTTTTGTCCAGTCTGTCCTCACGTTTTCAAAACTCCAAGTACAATAAACCACCAGTCTCATAACACCTGTCAACTTCTCCAATTGCAATTGGAATTGGAGATGAAGATCTATTTTTCCTTTTCTGTTTTCATTTTTTAAATATCTGTTCAGTTTCTTTCAAGAATTATCATCTGTGCAACCATTGTGTGCCTGTTATTGCTGAGGGGTTTTGTACTGTATTTAAAGTTTTGGACATTGGATTTCCATTTCTGACGTGCTGTGTGTAAGCATTTGCAAATAAAGAGATAAAAAATACATAATTTTGGTGTTGAGGTGATCCTCTATGTAAAGAAAATGTAAGCACTGTCGAAATGCATTCATTGACTGTATACAGTGTGAAAAGAGCAAGAAATGTGTCAACTGTATGGCCAGAACTGACTGATGGTGTGCAAATTGTATTTAGAGTTTCGAAAATGAAGCTGATTGATCGGACAAAAGCTTGTTAGCAACTGAAAAAAACTGTAATATGTTTTGTCCCAGGTTTTCTTTTTTTATACGCTGTCTAATAAAACGTAACAATACAGAGAACATTAGATTTTTGGTTCAGCAAGATCAATAATATCAAAACATTGTGGACAGGGCTGGAGTGGGACCCCTTTTCAGCATGGATTTTTATGCCCATATGCAGCCCACAAAAAAATGCTTATGCACACATGCATAGAAAACAGGAGTTCCAAAATTTACTGGTGATTAATTTATTAGTTAGCACTAGATGTAAGAGCCAAAATAAGTCAATGAGATATTATCAAGCTTATTTGGGGACAAAAGCAGATGTTAGCAAATATGTCCATCAATGTACTTATGGCAAACTGAAATTGGCATATGCTTATATTTCTAGCTGAATTAATTGTACTTAAATCTATAGGTTATTGTCCTTATAGTTTATGTGTTGAGTAGCCTAGTTCGTGAGCAATTGTGTGTAGAAATTTAATGCATTCAAAGTTAATTTTGACTGACTAATTTTGATTGAATTTTGACTGACTGGCAGGATTGGAAAACTCAAATTTCACCATTTCACGTGATATGCAGATGTTATCTGTATGATCTTCATGAGCACTTTAACCGAGATGAATAGATGTGAATCTCCATGCACTTAGGTGAGTCAGGCAAGCGACTGTATTGCGTTTAATTCTACAGCTCCAGAAAAGATGATGGGCTGAACCAACTTATTTGGGAGGGTAGAACTCCCTCAGATGGGAGAACACATCTGAGCTGCTCCAATGCTGAGGCTGCATTCTCATATTCACATGTAGGCTACTGCAGGAGAATATAAAATAATTGTCAAAATTACTGTTATTCCTCTACCAACCGGCCCAAAAGAGAGGTGAAAGTGCTGAGAAGCCACTCAGGTCATGATTGTGAATCATACCTGGAGGAGAAAACTATGATCCCCTGTGTGAGAAGGCAAAGACCTCACACAAAGACAGGTAAGAGTATTTAAAGACCTTATTATTGACTCATTGCCATTGGCTTACGTTAATTTTGAAAGCCTGGAGGTGGTCCCACTCAGTTAGTCACTATGATGGGAAAAGTGTTACACAAGTAAGAGTGCCAAACAATACCCCACCTCTGACAGCATTCTTTCCCTTCTTGTGGTCTGTAGTATTCACCTTGAGAGTCCCCACAGCTGTTTTCAGTTTCTGCAGCTCCTTCTCTCTCTCCTGGATCCTCTGTTGGACTCTTTGCTGGGTTTCTTTCAACTTCTGTTAATCATATGAACATATTGTGTTCAAGAAACACTGAAAATAATCACAGGGCCATGAGACATTGTGCAAGGCTCTTTGTTTGTCCACATGCTTTTACAGCTGCATCCTTGAAGTGGCAAAGGTTTGTGAGATAGTATTAAAGTTAATGGTCTGAGTTTTAAAGTAAAACACCAGCAGAAATTAGATCTATGGTATTTTTCTGTATGGGCACGACTGAAACTTCTATTCTACTTCTTTATGAGAACTTTAAAACTATTGGTTTTACCCTCAATCTCTGTTTGGCTGCCAAAAAAAGTTGGTAAATTTTGTGTTTTGGAAATCATGGGCCCAGTTTTCAAAATTGTGCTAAAACAGTTAAGGAAAAAAAAAAGGTAAACTTTGGGATTTTTTTATTCAAGTTGCTCATTATACCCGCAGTGATCCTATATACTTGCAAACCCAGGGCAGGGAGGATGAGTGAATGTGGTCTAAACTCAGTCACTGTACAGTATGTACTCATGTACTGGGACTGACCACTAGATGGAGTATAGTCTTCATCATTGTGCCAATGAGAGGAACTGGAGCTAAAGAGGTCTGGACACCACCAGCACTGAGAATTACGTCTTGACCAACTGAATATATCTAAAACTATAATAAATCAGGTCAAAATCACAACAATGTGCTTTATAAATTATCCTCTGGTATTTTTGAGCAAACAAAATTTTCTAAAGGTATTTTATGTGCTGAATCCATTTTTTGCAGTTTGCCAAGCTGTATGTCTTACGTGCAACTCAGTAGAGGGCACATTTGCATAAAATTAGCATATTTTGCACACTAATTTTTGAGTATAAAACCCAGTACATCTTCAAAATTGCAAAGTATGAAAAAAGAGAAATAGCAGAAAGTTGCATATAACTTGGCTAAATAAGTACCAAATTTGGCAATTTGATAAAAGGAACAAAAACACACTTTAAGGCACGTAGTCCAAATATATGACAGAATATGGCAGGCAGTCAAAATTTATGGTCTAGGTCACTTGACTCATCACTCACCACCCCTAGATGGTTATTTGTCTGAACATATCTCTGAACATTATAATTTTGTAAAAATAAGTCATCAAAACCTAAATACACATCTTTCCCTCCACTGTCATTATCACAGGGTCACACAGAGTCATCATTTTATGTGGTACACACAAAGATTAAATCCAACTAATATTTGTAACAGAATCCAGTATGACAAATTGTATGAATGGCTTAAACCCTCTTGGCACCGTGTGACATTAATGTGTTTTCTCTGTAGAGAACGGTAAAATTATTCAGTCATGTATAATTTCTCAATGGAAGGTCTGGAAGGAGTTATGGGCTGACATTAGAACAAACAAATTCTTGCTTTAGGTTTTTCCAAAATATATTCCCAGAAAGGTTGGGAAATTATTAAGAATTGAGACAAATTAAAACATTACCAATACATATAGTAATAAGTTACACCATGATTAGCAGATAAAGGAAATAAACACACTAAAGTTCATTAGAGAAAAATATTTCCTGACAGGACGAACAGGACCCCGACTAGGGATGTGAATTTCTGGCAAAAATGCTATTCGATAATTGCTGAGAATTATTCGAATATTACTGGGAGTTTGGGAATGTGTCGTCATATCACAGGGAATTGTGGCAAATGTGGTCACGGTGCCTAATATACAGATAGATTACTGTACAATGTCATACGGTTGAAAGAAGACAGTAAAACTGATTTAGGGACAGCCAATCAGGATTGTTATAAGGTCAGTACACAGTTCAGCTAAGTCTGATTTCAATTATAGAATTAAAGGTAAATGTGAAACCCGTGTTATTTACTTACGTAAAGTGCACCACTGCACTAGATTCCCTTTCATTAGATACCCGCCTGTAGCTAATGTTAGCAGATATTACAGGAAATGACCTCTTTTTTGCCAATGATAGGTTATATTTTGTTGTCCTCAGCGAAAGCATTAACCTGGTAGAAGAGAGACTGCTGACCGAGGGAGAGGGATCAGGTCGGAGTTTTGCAGGGTCTGTGTATGTCAGGGTCTGTGTATGTCATAGGTTATATTTTGTTGTCCTCAGCGAAAGCATTAACCTGGTAGAGGAGAGACTGCTGACCGAGGGAGAGGGATCAGGTCGGAGTTTTGCAGGGTCTGTGTATGTCAGCCACATCTCCCCCTGACATCACACTCAGCTGTTACCTCTCATTGGGAAGACGTGTGTGGTGAAATGCTACCTTGATGGTGTCAGGACTGAAGCCTTATGGGACACTGGATCACAGGTTTGCCTCTTCAGTGAAGCCTGGAGGAAGAAATACATCCTAAAGGTGAGAGTCAGGGACACTGTAAAAGCTGCTTGGCCCTGGCATTCTGGTGGGAAACACTTCAGGTACAGATGAGAAAGGTGCAGCAGAGGATCTGATCATTGGCTACAATGTTATTGAACAGCTGTAAAGAGTTGGGTGGACCATCCACAGGAGGTAATCACACAGGCTATTTGCACGGCTTTCTCTTTTGACTGTAAAAAGATTGAAATGTTTGTAAGAATGATAAAAGCCAATGACCCTGAGTGCAGTGATGGGGTGGTGAGAATGGAAAGGCAGAATTTGGCAATCCTGGCTGGCCAGGTGAGAAGTGTGAACTGCTCGGTGAGGACGGGGCCTCTGCTATCCAGCCAAGAAGCACTTTTAGTGCCCTGGCCAGATGGTCTGAGTATCACTGAGAACATAACTCTGAGTAAAGGGACGTATTCTCAACTAACGCTGCCCATCGCCAATGACACCTGCCATGACATCATACTCAGCCCATGCACAGTGCTTGGGCAAGTCCAGCAAGTCAAGGCTGTTTATCTGACAGAAGCCAAGCCAGTCATTGCCCCACCAGCTTCTCCTATAGTGCCCCCAGAGGTCAACAAAGAGGAACTTGAACCTGCTAAGAAGGAGCTGGATGACAAGGACAGTTATGATCCACCAATAGCACTGACTCACCTCCCCCTTGCTCAGCAGTTGAAAGTGAAACAGATGTTGAGGAAAGAGTGTCGCATTTGCCAGAGATGATGAGGATGTAGGTGCATCCCTTCCCTGCAACTGAAAATCAGACTTAGAGACTCAACACCAGTAAAACGTAGTTATGTGTCTGTGCCAAAGCCATTAAACAGAGATGCAAAAGAGTGCTTGGAAGATTTACCAAACAGGGGCTAGATTAAGAAATCAAGGTCACACTACTCATCGCCCATTGTCTGTGTGGAAAAAAGATGAGACGCTTTATTTGTGTTGTGATTATAGAGAGCGCAAAAAGAAGCCTTTGCCTAATCGCCATCCGATCCTGCACGTTCAAGACATGCTTGACAGCTTACATGGTAGTGCCTAGTTTTCAGTGTTAGATCAAGGAAAGGCTTCAAGGCATCAAGGCTTCATGGAAGGGGTAGCAGACCCCTCACTGCCTTGATAATGCTCTGGGAACTGTACGAGTAGATACAAATCCCATTTGGCATATCTGCAGGTCCCTCTGAATTCCAGCAGAGCATGGAGGAGTGCCTGGTTGTCCTTCGGATTGAAATCTCTCAGCCTTATTTGGATAGCAATCTCATGCACAGCCAAACCTTTGAAAATCACCTGAACAATGTGAGAGAAAAGTGCTTTAACATGATCAGCAACATGGGGTGAAACTGACTGCCAAGAAATGTGAGCTCTTCAATAATAAGATTTAGATTTTTGGGAATTTTTGTAAGAAAAGAAGGCCACACTATGGATCTAGCAGAAGTAGCCCCAGTTCAAGATATGAGGCGATGGAAACCAGCTACCCAGCGTGAATTTAGAAAAGTACTTGGGTTCATCTCGTACTACAGAGCTTATATCCCAAATTTCTCTCACATTGCCAAGGCTCTTTATGCCCTATTGTGCTCTGAAGGGTCAAGCAACGACCACCACAGTCTATACAGATAATAACCCTGTCACATAGGCTATGTGCTAACAACTGCTAAACTGAATGCAACAAAGCTGAGATGGGTGGCTGAACAGGCAGACTTACGTACAGGCCAGGAAAGTCTCATTCTGATACAGATGGGTAATCAAGGATGCTCCTTAACATAGAGAAGTACATGCTTACCTGTTCCCAACAGATACAGCCTGACATCTTGTTCAGTTTCTCGAAAGGGTTGTCCATCCACTGGGAGGAAGGAGAGCCGCTGCTGTGTCCATTGACCATCGCAACAGCAATCGCAGAGCTAAGTAGTGAATCACAGATTGACACGGTCAAGCAGAAGACCTGATGGCTGCTTAAGAGGAGGATCCACTGTTGCAGCAGGTGAAGCACTGTGCCACCCAACACCAGTGGCCATGGATCAAGGATATACACAGTGAGTTGTCTGTTTTTGCTAGGGAGACAGCTAAACTGTTGTGTGATACCAATGGTGTTCTCCAGCGGCAGACATCCACGCAAACACAAGTTTTGCCCACTGGTCCTGAAAAAGATGCATCAAGAAATGGGACATGCATGTGCTGAATGAACACTCCATCTAGTCTGTGAGAACTTTTTCTGGCCTCACGTGCAGATATAGAGCACCACATCAACAAGGTGTACAGCTGTGTGAAGTGGAAAAGGCCTCAGAGAGCGGTAAGAGCACCACTTATTAGTATTGTGACAAGATATCTTATTCATGTCAGCATCAGAGTGTGAAGGCCCTTGTGATTAATATAATTTTAGGAGTGTGACAGTGTTGGAAAGCCACATGCATGGATTAGCATTAAGAGACATTTCATGTAGTTTATAATCACTCATTTGGACTGACAAGCTTACCTTTACATGAGGGTGGGAATTCTGGGAAGTGTAGTTTTGTGTTCTAGGTTTACATGTCAGAACTAATAAGTGCAACACTGTTTGAATTTCTAATGTATACATTTCATTACAGAAGTGAAATGTATAGTGTAGAGTTCATTATTTTAATGTTTGAATGTAAAATGTATTTTAGTTTATTACGGTTGTATGCACTGGAGTAATCCAGAGTTGGAAGGTCACAAACCGCGCGAAAGCAAGGAGAGAAGAGTAGACGACATACTGTGGACGTTATCTCCGTCTTAGCAGTAAATTGTTAGGAAAAAGTAACGTGATGAACGTAATTGAATGCAGAGTCCTGCATTAATTATTATGTTTATTCGGACTGAATGTGCAACAGAACTATACAGTAGAGACTGGGCAAACTGAATGTTTGGTAGAGTTAACGTGAGTAAACTCTACGAAGCCTTTGAAGTTAGCTATTCATGCTAAGCGCATTTAAGGAGACTTCTAACCTTACTGTTAACGTTACTCGCGGGAGAACTGCGTTGATTCTGCGCGCTGCTTTGAGATTCCTGGCTTCATATCCACGGGGTATTGTCGACTGTCATCGCTGCAGAGACTGCAAACATCGTCGGTGAGGTGAACCACCCACTACGCGAGCTATTTGAGTTAAGGTACCCTGATTTAATTTCTTTGGCTCATTCGTGAGTGAAGCAGCCATTTGTTTTTGGCTACGCTATTTCATCAGTTTTTTTTGCATTGGTCAACAGTTCAGACAGCTCAGTAGTTTCAGCCAACACAGCTGGTGCAAATGCACTTGACAGGGTGACATTACCTTAATGCAGAGGGCAACATGGGTAATTTCCGCCTGTATTTTGACTGTTGAACTTCAGGCTTCAATATCTCTGCTTCTACACATTGCATAATAATGGTCCATGACTTAAAATGAAGAAGACACCGGGGCCATTAATTCAGACATCCAAAGTGTTTTATTAGAGTCATTATACATTCATTTGTACAGCTAGAAATGCAGAAAAAAGTGTCATGAAATTCAAAAACGCCTACCATTTATTGTGTGAAATTGGTTATGAGTGTCACAGGAAAGAGAGCATTTTGTGATTCACCTACATCATGGTAACAAGTGTAGAAAAAAAAAATTGAAGCAGATAGGCAAAGGTTTACAGGTTTTACACACAAAAGACATTTGGTATACATAGGCATTCCCTAAATGTCTTTTGGCCTACCCAAAATCACCAAATACAACACAACTGTTTTTTACTAAATATGAAGTTTATTTACTTTTTTCTTACCTTCTGGTGGCCTATACCCTCTCCAAATTATACCCAAAACCTCTCCAAATAAGCAGTTTACTGTGGTAGACATTTGCATGGTTTTCCCACACATATCTCCCCATGTTGTAAGTTCTGAGAAACGATAATAATGTCCATACCAGAGCCCCGTTAGCCAGAACAATTACAAACCTTGTAACGTGCTGTTACCACCTCCTACGACGTGGACGAGGGGTTGGATTTTAGGAGGCAAAAAGAGTGAACCCCAACAACAGACAACTATTTACAAAATATTTACAAGACCATCAGTAGTCACGAATGTCCGGGTCTTTGTGCCAGAGAGTAAAACAAATGCGGTTTGCAACGATGCAGAGCGGAACATCACATTTTTCACATTTTTTCCCTCTGGCAACGGACGCATCGCCTGCGCCCCAGTGTGGCTTTCTGGGCAGGGTCGCTGGACAGCTAGCACATGGGCATCGGCAAGCAGTGCTTCTCTGGCAGCACCGGCAGGGAGACAGTGGCCCCAACAGCTGCCTCCCTGGACATGCATGCCTGTGCGGACTCTTTCCCTTGAGCCCAGCTGCTCAAGAAACGTGAGACGGAACCACTTCTGCTTCACTGGCTTTTCGGCCTTAGCTTCGGCCATCTCCTTGTGGATAATGAAGCTGTTCACCACTGCAATGTCAATCAAGTGGAGAAACAGCTTCATGTACCAGCGGCTGGTTTTCCGGTCCACTGTGTAGTATTTGATGAGGGCATCTGAGAGGTCCACTCCTCCCATGTACTTGTTGTACTGTTTCACAGCACTGGGGACAGGAATGGCCTGTGAGGTCCAGACACCATCTCTCCGGACGCGGCACTTGGCGGTCTCCCCACGATAAGCCTTGTGAATGGTTGAACACATGGTGACGTCACGTGTGTCCTTCCACTCCACATACAGTAGGGGCCCCTCACGGATCCAGCGCATGTCTCCCCGCACAGCACTCTTGGGCAAAGCGTTGGTCTGCGTCTGCGGAAACCCCAGGCATCTCTCCCGCACGGTTCCACAGGCCCCAAACTTGTGGTTGTGCAGGTGGGTGAAGAGCAACGCGCTGGTGTAGAAATTGTCGACATAAATGTGACACCTGACCCAAGGTGATTCACATTCAGCCGGTCGACAACTGAGTCGAAGCTCAACCCCTTGCCACTGGGAGACTTGGCTTTTCCCTCGTAGATGGAGAAGTTACAGGTAAAGCCATTCTTGCTCTCAGCCAAGACGAACAGCTTGTACCCCCATTTTGTTGGCTTGTCCTTCATATATTGCTTCATCCCGATCCGCGCTTTTGTTTTCACCATGCACTCATCCACCGCCAAGTTCTGATGGGGGTGGTAGTAGGCATGGCAGGCGTCGAGGATGTCATTAAGCACTGGCCTAAGACGGCAAAGCTGGTCGTGTCCTGGCTGCCCACTGAGCCGGTCATTCCTGGCAGTGACGTCAGGGGGGCTCATGTGAAGGCTTGAAGAGATGATCTCAAACCTGTAGCCTGCCATCACTGTCGGAGGGAAGGGGAAGTTAAAGGCCGTCTCCTTACTCCACAGGTCCCTGACTTCACTGACCTTGACAAGGCCCAGGTAGAGCACGATGGCCATCCAATTGACCTATCCCAAGCCCCGCCCACTCACTGTGACGTAATGCTACCTCGGACAAATTTGGCTAGAATCACCTCAGGTCAGGGGGCGCGTCTCATTAAGTCAACATGGGGACACCGATACCGTTTAGTCAGGTACCTCAGGCACCATTTGACAGTTTCTGGTCTTCAAAGGACATTTCATCAAGAAGCAGACAGCAGGGCCTACAGTACGCGACCGAGGGTTACATACAAAACATAAATTTCCTCAAAAGCCACACAAAACGACGCTCATTGAGGCGAGAGCATTCAGGTCTCAAAGAAAGAATGAGAAGCCCCACCTCATCTGTGTGGAGACTGATGGCGAGACCATCACCTGTCAGCGATGTTCCTGCACCGCTGGGTAAGTGTCTTGATTAATTACAGAATCATAACAAGGCAATGTGTAATAAACTTATCCAGTTTTACCGCTGTTGTTTTAAGTCGTCAGGCGACTCCAGCGGTTCTCGGTTGTGACAGCTGTAGCGTTAGCTTTAGCTTGTCTGTTGTTTAAACACAGCCACCGTCAAGTAGCCTATGTCTTAACAAGTAGCAGTTTCACTTTCTGCGTTTAACAGCAACAGTAAATATCCACGATAACTTAGTTATCGTGGATATTTACTGTTGCTGTTAAACGCAGAAAGTGAAACTGCTATTTTTCAATAAAAGGCCCTGTTTGAATGGGTGAACTGTGTGTGTTAGCCTCACTTCTGCGTTTAACCTCACTAAGAAGAAGTGTGTTAGCCTCACTTCTGGGTTTCACTTTCTGCGTTTAACAGCAACAATAAATATCCACGAAGTAAATATCCACGATAACTAAGATAACTAAGTTATCGTGGATATTTACTGTTGCTGTTAAACGCAGAAAGTGAAACTGCTACTTTTCAATAAAAGGCCCTGTTTGAATGGGTAAACTGTGTGTGTTAGCCTAGGGCTACAAAAACATCACAGTCCTCAACAAGCTGACAGAGGCAGTGTTCTTGTTTTAGCCACAGTGGGCTACTAGTGTTAGAAGGCAAATGGATATTTTATTGAATATGCATTATTTGCAACGTATATGCTGGATCATCCGATGGCTTTAGTTTAACGTTACATTGTATGTGGCTCAGATGTGACTCGTAGCGGTGCATTCGCCACCGTGTGTTCGTTCATCTCTCTGAAGTGTTGCAGCATATGTAGCGGTCCGCAGCCAATCAATGATCACTTATTCGCCTTCACCTGTTGCTGTTTATGTCAGGTCTCCGTGAAACTATTAAATAAACCTTCTTTAAAATTTATTTAGAACATAAAAATAGAATGTACACAGCATAGGCCTTGACTAATCTTCAGTTTAAATACTGCAGGGCCCAAGGGTACTGCTCCCATGTGGTTGGCATGATGTACACTCTGGATTTATGGAGGGCTAAAAACATTGAAGGAGAACCAGAAGTGGCATCAACCAGTCTGCCTCAGGTGTGGCATAAACCACGAGGCAAAAAGGTGTCGCCTCAACCAGTGCCCTGTGTGGTGACCGCAAAGGCCAAACTTCACCGGAAGAAGATGCCAGTTGTGAGTGCGCTGACTGACAACAGGTATTCTTGAAATCACAAGTCATGAAACTGAGTTGTTTTGCACATATCCAATTCATATTTGATAATTTACAAAATGTTAGTTAAGATCTGTTTCACATGTTACCATGAAAACAAAAGCATGCATGATGCATACACATTTACAGATACCCACACACACATACAAATACATTTTTTTCTTTAAGAGTAAAACATACACAAATGAACAGTTGAAATGACAAAAGCTAACCAGAGCAATATGTTACCCTCAGGTTGACCGGTGAGATCACAGCAGCTGATTATGAGCTGATGAAGTCAATGACAGAGGCACCAATAAGTTATTTGGCCAATACACCAGACGCAGGGATACCTGTGAGGGACACCATCTACCCTGTTGGGAGTGCTCTGAGCTACCAGGTAAGAACACAGGGAGATAACACAGGGAGGGATTAATGTCTACTTAGATAAGATGTGGGGCTGAAAGTTGCTTAGAAGACTTACAACTGACCAAATCTGATTAATGCTGCCATTCATAGAGTTGGGGACACGGCCGGACACAATTTTGAATTTTTTTATCTTTGCAATGCATCTTTCAACATGCACCCTGTGTTTTGCGATCATTTTTGTTTTCTGCACATCTAGTGCAGGCATCTGTGTGTTTGCCTTTGCTAAAGGTGGGATGTTTAGCTTTAGACCAATCGCCTCAAGATCCTTCTCAATGAGAAACCCTTTATCAGTCATTATTCCATCACCAACATTAAGGTGCCCAATTTGAATTAGAGTTGAGAGCTGTGTGAGGATGTTGCTTTTCCGGAAGATCTCTGTGTCTGATATAGACCCGGTGAACAAAGTGGATACAAACATTACAGAACCTCGGGGGTCACATGCAACTAAGCCTTTCAAGGTGTTTGTGGACTTGTAGTCAGAATAGCTCTGACTCTGCAGCACAAGGGAATTCGGCCTCTCAGTTTTAATTTCCGTAGCGTCTAAAAGAGCAAACGTATTAGGGAAATCTTTACTGAAGTTCTCTGGCATTTGTGCTGTAATTACATCTCTGTGTGGCCAAATTGCTATTTGCCCTAGGTGGTGGAACATGTAATTGATCCAGGCATTGAAAATGACACTGACACTCTGGACATTTATTTGAAACCTGAAAGCAAGGTCTTTCATGTCATGGTTGTTGCGGAGCTTCATCAGTACCATTAATAACTGATTTCTTAGGGGCATGCTTTTTGTGTGAAATGTATGTCGCTTGTAAGAAAAGGGCGCTTCAAACTGTTGTGTGGTGCCATCAGTGGGGATCCTGAATAGAGTACATAGATTATTAAATTGATCAAATGTAAATCCAGTGGAATATTCAAAGTAATTGGGGATATCGCTGTTGTTTATTATTTCAGCTGTTACGCTTGGGAAAACTGGCATGGACTTCATCTGGACAATTTTTTGTTGTTGTTGTTTTACAACCCTTCTCAGCATCTCCAATTCAGATTCACAGGTGGCCACTTCAGATTCACAGGCAGCTGGAGGGTCTTCAATGTCTTGTTGAACTGAAGGGTCTCCCGTTGGCATTTGGGGGTCTTCTAAAAAAAACATTTTGACACTTCTGTCAGGACCACTGTAGATAAATGTGTGTGTGTGTGTGTGTGTGTGTACTTAGAAACACAAAATGAATGAATGAATGGCCATTAAGACCAATACAGTGACACTAACATTGTTCCTCTACTGTGTCCTCTTAGATTCCTTTGATCAGCATGCAAGAAGAGGAGGACACCACTGAGTGTAAAGCTGTGGATATCCCGTTGCCCCTTTCACCTCTTATCCAAACCCCAGCTCTCCAAACCTATCCACACTTTACATTGACGCAAGCTAAATACATCCAGCAGAATACCACCAGTCAATCGCAATCGCCGCTCTGGCACACAGAACGTCAGGGCCGAATAACAGCGTCTAGATTTGGAGAGGTCATTAAAAAGAAAAAAATCAGTAAACCATTCATTGAGTCTGTGTACATGCCAAAAACGTTTTCCTCTGTCCAGACCCAGTATGGCAACATACATGAAAATATTGCAAAGGAAGAATATATCCGAATGTTCCCTGACAGGCATGTACACAAGTGTGGCCTACTGCTCCAACCTAACCTTCCCTTCCTTGGAGCCACACCAGATGGAATAATTTGTGACGACGAGCAACGTGGACTGCTAGAAATAAAATGTCCGTACAGTGTGAGGGACATGACAGTGATGGAGGCAGCGGCTACAGTTAAAAATTTCCATTTAATAACAGAGGGTGAGACAATGAATGTGTCACAAACTCACAACACATACTACCAAATACAGGGGCAACTGCTAATGTCCGGTCTTGATTTTTGTGACCTTGTTGTATACACCAAGAAGGATGTGTTTGTGACCAGAGTCAATCGAAACAATAACTTCATTAATAGCATGATAGTTAAACTCTTTCTATTTCACAACACACATAGTGTGAACATTTGATGTGAATGGCTGTGACAATTTATGAAATGTGAAAAGTAGTTTCAACATAAACTCACCTGTTTGTACATCAGTTGTGATGTGGTCTTTCTTCTGTCTGTCCCCTCTACTTGCAAGCATAGGCCTACACATGGGAAAGGGGAAGAGTAAACAACCTGGGAAGTCTGTGTACAAATATTCTGATGGGTGTATTTCTAAGGAAGAAATATATCTTACCTTGTACTAGGGGGAGCTCTACAAGGTTTAGGACTTCTGTCCGGATCCAGTGCATCTCGGGGGTTGGGGAAAGCCGGTGTTGGCCCTCCATTCATGAAGTGCTAAAAGTAGTAAACATAACTCGAGAGAGTAAGCCCATGGTGGTGTTAAAACAGTCAACAGTTCTTTCAGGCAACCCAAGGCCTATGGTGGGTACTGTATTCTTCATTGCATGATGTTGATAATTAAATGTAAAATGTTATGGTTTTCTGTATTCAAGTGTAAAGCCAGCCCATAGTTATAGCTGAAGTTGAGTGTATTTATAGCCTATGGTTTAATATCTATAGATCTACAAAATGTGTGATAACTCTTCCCCATGTAAGACCTGTACTTGTGTTTAGTCTCGCATCACCAGCGTTGTCACAGATGTAAACAGTAAATATTTAGGCTACCTAAGCCCATCAGATAGGCTATCTCTGAGCGCACTCTTTCTAATAACGTGATAAAATTGAACTCTTGCATGTATTATTCACATTAAAATGCCTACATCACGTATTGTAGACTATTTAACCATTACTGAGGACGTGAAGTCTCAACAACAACGGGGCAACATCGAGACTATAAAGGGGGTTTACCATTAGCAAAATATTAAAGAAATAACATCAACCCATTTCTGATCCGTAAATACCAGATAAACCATAAAACGGCAACATAGCTGTTAGTCTACGTGACTTTAAGCCTTTCTTACCTTAGAGCATATGTAGGTGTCCTTCGTGATGTTATTGAGATTCAGCTGATGATGGGGTCGTCCACAGAGTTTTATCCATTCTTTACAAAGAGCAAGCCGTGTTTTAGGTTTTGGAAGCGGTATAAAAATGGTGTCTCGAACTCGGTCTGGATATCTACTATCCGTTTTACACTTTTCCCACACACACCTTTTAACCATGGTTAACGACGTTTATCCTGCTCTCTGACTCGCGAACTTTGACAGCTCTGGGCTAGCGTAGCTAAGCTAGTTTGACAGCTGAGGTAAAAGTTGTCCGAGGTTCTTGTCCGAGGCTCAAAAGGGGGCGTGGCTTGGGATCGGTCAATTGAGCAGTTCCTCCGGGGTGACATCTTTCCAAGCCTTCTTTCGGCCTGCCACTCTGTGCCGAGCAACATGCTCATTGGTGTTGGCACAAAGTGTTTTCAGGACACAAGGGGAGATCCAGCTGAGGACCAGGTGGACGCTTGGGGCAGAAGGGAATGCGCACCGGACTAACATCCTCCTCCGAAAGATTGTGCCACTGTTCCACTGGACGCTTTGGAGGCTGGCGGGATGACGTTGTGCGCTGGTGTGGCAGCCTGCCTCGTTTGCCTCCAGGGCGCTGCAGTGGTGGCAGCGGCAGCAGCTCCAGGGCGCAGTGATGGGGCTGTGGCAGCAGCAGCAGTGCTGACAGCGGCAGCAGCTCCAGGCCGCAGTGATGGGGCTGTGGCAGCGGCAGCAAAAGACAAAAATAAAACACTGTTTAGTCATGCATTAGTTATTTTGTCATAATATATAAATTCTAAGATTATATTATAGGGCCTAAGATCAACATTTTTTTTAGACTTGAGACAGTATCAGATTACTAGGCATTTGCATCTCATCAGGCTAAGTCAAATACACAGTATGTAGATAGTCATAAATCACATGAACAAAAACGTAGTCATGCATTAGTTTAGTCACGTATTAGTTATTTTGTCATGATATATAAACTCTAACATTATAATATAAGCCTAAGATAAACCAAAGTTCTCAAACAACTAATTGTAATGCATGCTAACGACCTGTCGAGTGCTGTCTATGCTCTATAGTGTACTTACATGTCCAACACATGGTCCAGCCTTTCGTCAAATGCCTCCTCCTCGAAGGAATCCATACTTGCTGGATAGCTATCACTCTCAGGACAGGATTTCCTCCTCTGCCACAGTGAAATCGGGGTCAAAGAGTAATTCCAGCGCTTTTGCACAAGTAATTCTCTTCATTTTAGCACATCCAACGCAAAAAATGCAAACCGCAGGTACACGTGGTTCGTGCGCACTGACAGGGATTGCCTGACACACGATAACGCCCAAGCGTGATTAGCTGGATACGCATGAACCAATCACGTCTTTGGTTACTCCTAATTTGGGCAACCCACATACCATTTGAAACCTAAGAGTGAATACTATTGAATAAAAAGGGTGTCAATCACCTGAGTACTGGCCATTTAAACGATGTACCACATTTTTTTTGCTTACCCCAAACGCGGAAGTGATTCAAGCGTGCGAGCTACCCATCAAAACGACGATCAAAAATAAAAAATAAAACAATTGACTGAGCAAAACCAGTTTGGTGTTGTGGAGGACATATGAGGCTTTTGTTATCTATCGATGGTTTTGAGATTTAACGTTGTTTTTTAATCTCTACGAGATTGGAAGTTTAAGTAAAAACTAACATTATAGTTGAAAAATCACTATTTTTTTAATGAAGCTTATTTGGTTTAAACTATTTCTTCTTCCGCTCGGCGTCGTGACCGGAGGGTGCGCTGTTGCACCATCAGCACAAATGCACTTTTCTGCAATGCCTGAGCAGCAACATCAGTTATAAAGACTAAGAATTTTAAGAATTTTTAAATTTTAATTTTAAAAATACAATGACTTCAAGGTTCTATTTACTAACAGCAACCACCAATTATATTTGTATGAGTGTGTGCAGTGATGTGTGCAATTTCTAAATGAGTCATTTTACATTACATAATGAATGTTCCATGGAAATTCTTCAAATGCACAGGCCTACAGTTATTCCCAGCTGCTAAAATGCTTTTACCTAATCTGTAATCACTCGTTTCAAAACCTCTAAATACAACACCTGTCAAACTATCCAGTTGCAATTGAAATTAAAGATGCTTTGTCTATTTTTCCTTTTCTTTTTCTTTTCCCAAATATCTGTTCAGTGTTTATTCAATGATTATCATTTATGTAACTGTTGTGCTGCTGTTATTGCCGAACTAAAGGTTTTGTACTGTATTTAAAGTTTTGGACAATTGATTTCCATTTCTGGCATGCTGCGCATTTGCAAATAAGCCATATGAGATACGTAATTTTGGTGTTGGTGTGATCCTGTATGTGTGTGTGTGTATATATATATGTAAACATTATAGAAATGCATTCATTGATTGCATATAGTCTGAAAAGAGCAAGAAATATTTCATGTCCAGAGCAGGCAGGTGGTGTGCAAATTGTATTAAGAGTTTTGAAAATGAGGTGGCTGATCGGGCAAAAGTTTGTTGGCGATTGGGAAAAGAAAAAACTGGCTGAAAAATTAGGCTTACAGGCTGGACCCAGAATATTCCTTTAAGTAAACTTAAGATGGACTAATGCCTTCCCTACCCTATTAGGAGAGTAAGGGTTACTATTAGGGGTTTCAGGGCAGTGAAGGTACTTTGAGAAAGTTCTTTCAATTGACAAAATCAACCTCTATGTAAGTGACGATGCATAGTCTTAGAGCTGGCAATGTGTTTAAATATTAGGTACTGAAGTAACAAAATATTCAGCTGTTTCTGTTCTCTACCTCTGACAATTTTTTCTTATGATGTGGTGCACTTGTCAGTCTCTTGCTGTTTCTTTCCCTTCATCACAGCTATTATCTCAGCTTGCTCTGCTTGTTTGCAAATACCATCCAACTCAGCCAAGATTTTGCTGTCTCTTTCATTTATCTTCTTGTCATTGTTCTGGTTGGCACCTAACTTAATGTTTCTACATGCTTTTTCCCATCTCTGTGACAGTTTGCCCAAGTCCATGTCACTTAGCCTTTTCTTATTCTCTTTCATGCCTTAATCAGAAGAAACACACACACGCACATATTTTTGTTTGCACATCAGCATAAAGCGTATTCATACAAATCAGTAACCAAGCAACACAGCTAGCATGTTTTTGCTTACATTTGTTCAGTATATCTAAAAACATCAGCCTTTCTTATTGCTCTGGATTTGCTCCCAGACATGCCTTTATGTGGGCTACCACCTTCATTTGCTTTAAACACTTAGGTGAGAAGAGAAGATGCAGTACATCAGCAGTATATCAACACTACAGCAGACCCTGCAGTCTGTGCAAAACTGTGTACCTTAAAATATAACCTGTTTTATGCAGTGTATTTTTGTCAGACCCTTTTGTTGGTCAAGGGCTACAGATGTGTCATTGACAAATTATAATTGTTGTCATAAGAAATGTGTTATTCAGGAGATGTTGTGTACAGGACAAGATGGCTATTTTTGATAGCCAGGGGGTGTTTAACCTAAACAAGATAACTTCCGTCTTATCAAGAGATCACCCTTTGTGGTGACACAAGAAACAATCAAACAATCAGTATGTGTGTGCATTTTTACCACTACTCGTACACAAATATGCATATGTGTTGTTTTGTCTTGTTCTATGCTTGGAGTATTAAAGTTAACCCTATCCTATATACAGAAATACAAACACAAGGTGTATGCACATATGCAACACACATTAATTAACTCAGAAATACACACACAGACACTCAGGAATCAAACCAAACTACTTACTGTTGAACATTGGTGGCCCTTTTCCTGTAATGCAGGATAGTTTACATCACTGTCCACAATGGGTAAAATTATCGTCAGTGGCTCAGTCATTGTTTGAGAAATTACAATCTTGATTCACTCACCCTTCCTTGTTTACTCTGTGCAATATTTGTGTTATGTTTTCCAGTGCATATGACTTTATGCACTGTTTAGTAGTAGTAGTAGAAAGAAGCATAAGCAGTTTCACACACACACACACACACACACACACACAGAAAATAAAAGCATATAGTTGTTTCCCCCCAAACAGAGACAGATGCTGCCTTTATGTCTCACCTTTTGAACAATGCCCAGAAGCAATTGATCAAATCTGTATACAAACTATTTTTCTTGTACCTCAAGGTCAAGAATGTAAAACATGATCAAGTTGATTAAGTCAGAATTTAAAGAATGCTGAAGCTTTCCTTGAAAGTGTTGAGATCATGAGACTGTTGAAAGCTGCATATGCATTGTTGTGTAATGTGTGACATTCATTGATAAAAATGTGCTGATAAAAACTGTTGGCACTGTTTTTCCCACCACACAGGTGGGCAGATAATGAGAGATTAATGGGTGGAATGAATCTATGTAAAGTCATATGGGCAATATCAGGCTATTCTGGTATTTGGTACAGTAGAGATCTGTAGAGATACTGCCAAGGAACATGATAGTGAATTGAGTGTAGTAAAGCAGAGATAGCATCGCTACCTGTCTGCCATTCAGCCCAGGTTTGAATCCTTACCCTGCTATTGCAAGGTCATGTTGCATTGAATAATACTGTGTGCTCCAAACCAGGCACTACTTAGCTACTTGTGTAGTATATTTACACTGCAATAATGATGTTAAGCTCACCCAAAACTTACAATTGACATTTTTATAGCACATTGCTTTTAACCACGGATGTTAAATTAAAATTATATTTAAAGTTAATTAATTGCTTTTATAATTCATAGTAAAGATACTCATCTTTAAATCTTTTAAATCTAAAAAGTCTGGGGTGTGGGCTATGTGCACATATTCACAAGTAAGGGAACTTGTTTTCCTTTCACTTTCAGCCAAGGTTTTACCAAAAATAATCTGCCATTGGTATAGTATTGTGGGCTACTTAAGAATGTCTTTGGATATTAAAAATAAACGAGATTTAGACATTTATTAAGAAGCTGAAACAGTGTGAGAATTCTCAGGAAGATGACAGGCAAGGTAGGG
The DNA here is from genome assembly GCA_015244755.2 of Tenualosa ilisha. Classification (NCBI taxonomy): domain Eukaryota; kingdom Metazoa; phylum Chordata; class Actinopteri; order Clupeiformes; family Clupeidae; genus Tenualosa; species Tenualosa ilisha. The sequence goes on from PYXC01000496.1 coordinate 505,717, forward strand.
TGTGTATGAGGGAGTGGCTAATCAGATATCGGTTTGTCTTAGTGACAGACTGGAGAATGTGGTTGAATAAGATTCACATTTAGGACAAAAACTTAAGTGGACTAAACAATGCTCTTTGTTTAATTCTGTGTTAAAGACGATAAATTTCCTTAAATGCATATTCTGGTATGGCATTTCTTATGTTCTAATAAAGAGCACACTTTCTTTTTAAAACACAGTAAGCACAATACCATTGTAAAAGGAATGAATAGAATATATTAAGTTAAAATACATTAAGAGCATACATACATTTGGAGAACAAGTTGTGTGCTATTTTGTCACATTTAGAAGTCAGTCAAGGATGGAATCTTTCTGTTCTGGTTTGTTTTGTCTGGTTGATCGCCCAGATGCTTGAACAAGTAGGAAGGAGCCAGTGTCTGAAGGGAGAATTCAAGAGTTTACATGGAAAGTCGTTTTAGCCTCCTCAAAAAATGCAGTTTCAAATTAGCTCTCTTAACAATTGTTTGAGTGTGACTACCCCACTGCACGTCTGACTGAATCAAGATTACAGGAACTCTCACTGTATCAAGACATACATAAATAAAGAGGGGTTGATGGCGCCGCTGACAGTACCGGGGGTGGGGGGTGCAGAGGTGTTGTTGCTGATGGTTGGGGGTCTGTGAGAGGCCCGAGCGGCCAGCTCACGAGAAGGGATGTGGATTGAGAAGTGGAGGTGGTAAGGATTCACAGGAGATTGTTGCTGGCCCAAAAGTGAGCGGTATTTATTTCCCAAAACCACACTAATAAACAAAAAGCACTTGCACCTAACAAAATAAACCAAAAGTTTCAGTTTCAGTCAACACAGAGTTACAAAGCAGTACAAATGGCTCACTGCACCAACTCTACCTCTTCACCAGCAGAGTAACAGGTCACCCAGCTAAACCACCAGAGGCACTGAACTACCCCCTATTATATGCACTGCCGCATTAGTGTAAATTGGCCCTGAATTGGGATGCCTAGATCATACCAATAAGCCAGGGATACAGAACATACCAAGTTGACTAAAGTACACACTGGAATCATTATATAATTTCTAATGTTAACAGTATTCAGCGTATTAATAACAAAGCATAACTCAGAAATACATAGAAACATTGTGGCTTTGCAAAGTAAATTACAAAATACTACATGAACATGATGAGCACCCCTGTATGAGAATAGCAGGAATGAGGGTGTCCCCACCCCTGCAGAATGGCATAAAGCCTGTCCCATTGCGGCACGCGCTTCCGCAAAGGGACGGCTTTAGAGGTGTTGGAGGACCAGGAAGTATTGTGAGTGAGTGCGTTAATCAGTTTTATGGGAAACATACAGAGTTGGCAAATGACAAATGAAAGTTTGGTCGGTGGGTACCACACCGCTTATTATTATTGATGTTGTATAAACAAGGATTAGGAAATGAGGGACTAACTTATATAAGATAAGATCGAGGCAGGGCAACAAAGAACTCTATGAACAAACGCCGAACTGGCGGCAAACCCCCTTCAGTCACTAACACCCAACAGTGCCCCACATCACAAATTATACATTGGATTAAACTCAAAAATATACATTTACAGTTCCCCGAAGCGGCGCACATAACCGCATGTATGCGTGCATGAATCAGGAACAAACACAAGGTCTCTCTCGTCCTCTCTCCTACCAGCGCTTGCGGAGCAGCGCACACAGTTCAAATTAAATGGTGAGGAGGGGAGAGTTCAGCTTCTCACAGGGTCCAGGGGTGGGGAGGGGTGTCTTACTGTACATATTATTGTAAGGTTTCCTTCTGGATTGACATTTTGTTGCTTTAGGTTTTATTAAAAGATGACACAAGATTAGTCTGGCAGAGATATCCATTCATTCAAATATTTTCACATACTGGGTTTAGCAGAACATTTACAAAAACAGCAAACAAACAACAAATAAAGTGCTTAAACAGTAAGCAGGTGTGCTGAATCAAGAAACTGAATTTAAACTATGTTTGAACAGTATATCCACAAAAACATCTAGGCTTTGTGTGATTGATTGTACAGGCCTGTGGCCTTCTTGGAGGCCTTGCTGATCGTGGGCGAGGGTTCCCACTTCAAGCAAGGCTCCTTGTCGGCCGCCTTTATAGTGATGATGGAGGAGTGGGTACCATCGAAGGCCAAGCTGTTTGTAGTCTTTGTTTTATTTAGGCCCACCACAGAAAACACCCTCTCTGCATCATGTGAGGACGAGAACCAGGTTTGAAATTTCAGCAAGCCTCAGAAATTGGTTTACTCCTGTCACCTGTGCCAAATAAACCAAGAACAAAATGGAATTATGCCCTCACGTGATGTTTTCTCTATCTCTTTTAACAAATGAGTATAGGTTGATGCACAGGTAAAATTCAGATAAAATACTTGCATCTACCATGATGTTTCATATGTACTAGTATCAATAATGCTCGAGGTTGTTTCTATTGTGTTCTTGGTGTACAAATATAATTTTTACTTTATCTTTCTGGGTAGCCATTTCAGCCATTTCTGGGAAGCTTTCAGTTTCAAATTCGTCTGGGGGCTGCAGTGGTGGCAACGGCATTGTCTGGTGCTCCAGAAACTCCTCTTCCAGTAGATTATGCTCTTCTGGTCCATGGTATGTGAGCAGGTGGGGAAATCAATTTAGCACAGTTACAAGTTATTTGTTTTTGAGATATGGTCATCAACCAACAGCAGCAAATACATAGAAGCATTTTAAAAGAAATGCCACTTGGGTACAGATCATGCTCTATGAGGTGAAATTCTATGGCTAAAATGTCTTTTCAATAGCCTGGCCATGCCAAGTTGAAATACAGTCAAGAAATAAATTATAACAATTTTAATGAAGTATGGTGTGTTTATTAGGTGGGCACTCAAAGAGATCCATCGGAGGCACAACACGAGGGGAGAAATAATAGGCTTTACAGTTGTTGACAATAATTAATAATAGCATTTTAAAACTTCTCCTAGCTCCGCCCCTCACCTGTGCCCAGTCTTGTTCCTTTATTATTAGTCTCATCGGTCCTTGCCTTGTTTCAACTGTTCTTTGTTCCGTCATTTAGCCTCTTGTTTCCTCAGTCCTCTATCAGTCTTTGTTCATGTTAGTTGTTCATGCTGTTGTGTTACTTTGTATTCTTGTTAAGTAAAGCCTTTGTTCTGGCAATATTGCTGTGCATTGGGTCCTGAAGATTTGTGACAGTGTGGTATAAAATTGCAAACTGAGTCTAAAGCAGTGACTTGTGTTTACAATTTTGCAGTAACTTATTGCTAATATATGTGCTGTGTAGTGTGTTGTATATAGCAAAAAATTAGTGTAAAGCATTGATTGAGCTTTGAGTTTGGCGAAACTGTAAGCAACAACTCTATATTCAATTAGAAATGTAATTTATCTTTGTGCAATATTTCAATGGTTATAATTTTGTAAATTGTAAGTTATTCAAAGTAGTTTAATTTTATAAATTGTACAGTGGTGTAGTAGCGTATGGCGTTTCTGTCTATAACTAGTCTTTGTAAGTTGTCCACTCAAAAGCCCAGACTTAGCCCATAGATTTAACTGTAAAACTATTATTATTATAATGATTATTATTTATCATTATTATTTAACATTAATTCTGCTTCTATTTTTTACTACAGTGTTACTTTAACATACTCAAGAAGAAAACATAAAAGAAAGAAAACATACTCAAGTACTTTTTTGTTTATAATGTGGTGTGGTAGTGTTTTTTTTAGTGTGTCACTTGACAAAAAAGTGTCTCATAAACCATAACCAGAAACATGATATTGCCTAAATATATATTTGCAATCAATATAGGATTCTCCAGTGTTATGATGTGATGCAGTTGCTCTGATTTTGCTTCAGTCTTTTGGCCAGAGCTTTTGCTTCTGCTCTCTCAGCTTTTTTGCGAATCCCCTCATGAGCACTGGCAAGCTGAGCGAAAATTTTGCTGTCCATTTCATTGATCTTCATTTCATGGTTCCTCTCAAGCTTGACTCGTAGCTCTTCAAGTTTCCTCATGTCTTCATCCTTGTCTTTGTGAGGTGTGTCCCACAGGCTCTTGAACTTCCTCTCCAGTGTCAGCTTGATCTTGGATAGTTCACTGGCTAGAAGAGAGATGTCTTTGTCTTCATTTGCTTGTCTCTCCAGCTCTTCCAGTTTCTGCTGCAAGAGTCTCATCTCTCTAGCTCTGACCCTTGCTTCTGTCTCCTCAAACATGGCAGTGGTGTAGAAGCTTCCACCATTTTGATTAATCATCTTGTCAACCTTCTTCAGGAGAGAGGAGACCTGCTCTTCCCGTGTATCTTTTTGCTTGTTGCAGAAGACATGGTAACGACCACCACAATCTTTCATCAGTTCCTTTAAAGGAGCTGGGCTTTGTTTTAAGTACTCTTCAATGCTAGTATTTTCCTCCTTCAGACGTTCACCATAAGTGAAGCCCACCATTGTGTATGCTTTGGAGTACTCTCCAAAGATCTCCTGGATCATTCTTACAGTATCTCTCTCCTCTTGGGTGAAGCGACTCAGAGAGATCAGCAGTAGAAATACATGGGGCCCTGGTGAGGACATTGTGATGCAATTTCCAATTTCCTCCCTAATTGTGTCATTAGGGACGGCTGTGTCAAACAGACCTGGGGTATCAATAACCTGCACCATTTTTTTACCAATTACTGCCTTCCTTTTTTCACATTCTTTTGTGACAGATGTCATGAGACCTGAGGATTTAAATTCTTTATTTCCCAAGATGGTGTTTCCTGTGGCACTCTTCCCAACTCCAGTTTTCCCAATCAGGACCAGCCGCACACGGTTAACTAGAAAAAGAAGACTGTAGTTGTTTAAAAGGATTTTATGATTTCAAGTAATTAGACACTAATGTTCTCAAATCTGTGATACGATACCTGACTGTCGTCTCTCTCGTTCAAGCCCTTGAGAGAGAGGGAGAGGGAGAACAACAAAGAGAGAAAAACATATTTACACAATTAATATTTACAAATTACATCCCGTTAATAGGAGATTCATTAAAATTTTGCCAAAATGTTAACTTCTAACATTTGTTGAGTTTAGATGAAAACGGGTCTGGTGTGTTTGCTACTGTAGGCACATAGCTCTCCAGAGATTCTTCTCTTTGCAGAGCTGTCTGTTCTGGCATATAATTTGTCCGAAGTTTTGGACGAACAGCTGGTTCAGTTTCATGTGTTGGGCTGAAACCTGGTCTTGACACTGTTGAATTGAGATCAGCAAAATCATTTACTCTTGCAATAGTGTACATTTTCCTACATGCATTGATCAGGATTGGTTAAATATGGAAATATTATTAAATCAGCAGAAAATTACATTTTAAATTACTTCTGTAATGACGTAATCAAAACCCGTCCCTGTGTCTCTGTCTATGAACATAAGCTTTTATAATGTTTGCTGCTTTTAATCGCTGTACTGTAGGTGAAGCAAATATGTGAGACTGAGTCTGAGTTTGTGATCCTTGTTACCAGTTAAAAGATGAAGTTTGATTTTCGCTAAGACAGGTTAAGAGCACTGCACAGACTTTATGTAACGCTCAAACTTTTATAGCAATAGAAGAGTTTCATAGTATGTTTGAAGCAATTAAGCTTTCACAGATTTAACAGCAATTAATGACTTCACAGTCAGTGGGCCTAAAATGTAATGATTATTCAGGGCAAAGCCAAAGTACAACTAGCCTGGCCTTGCCCTCCTAGCACTTCTGCTTGATTATCATTCCCCACAGTGCTGGTCTGGATGTGATCCCATTGAGCTCGTTGTCTCAGGAGACATTTTAACCTGTCCAAACACCGAACAGAGGGAGACCCCAAGTAAGCAATCGAATCTCACTACTGAATGTCCAGACCCCGCTCTGTACAAAACAAAAGTGTTGAATGAGGGTCCAGCTTTAGCCAGACAAGCTCCAGACTAGCTTTAGGCTAGCTCCTGGTGAGCAAAAATTATAGTTATAGTTAGCAGTGTTAAAGTACTCAAAAGTCCCACTTGAGTAAATGATACCCTACCAAAAAAATTGTCACCCACTAGCATGTTACGCAAGTAAAACTCTAGAAGCATCTTGTATTTAGCATACTTAAGTACAAGAAGTAATCTATAATTAACTATACTCACAACTCTGGAAAAAATTGAGATCACTGCAAAATGATGAGTTTCTTTGATTTTACTATTTATGGGTATATGTTTGAGTAAAATTTTATGTTTTTGTTTTATTCTATACAGATATATAAGTACTGACAACATTTCTCTGAGATTCCAAAAAACATTTTGTCAGAAAAATGTCAATTGGATTATTTATTTGCAGAAAATGAAAAATGTAAAAATAAAAATCACAAAAAATGATGCAGTGCTTTCAGTCCTCAAATAACGCAATGAAAGAAAAGTTCATATTCATTTAGAAACAACAATACAAATGTTTCAATTTAGGAATGTTTTGAAGTTGACAGATTTTTTTATAACTTGAGTGAAGTATAGATACTCCATACTTAAGTGCTAGTGAAGTATTTTTACTTAGTTACAATATATCTCTGCCACTAGGCAACAAGGATCACAAAAATGTCTGCACCCCAGACTTCTCTAACATCTAAGAGGGGTGAGTATTAAAATAGGCCAATGTCAATTCTCATAGAGAAATTTGGCAGGGACATGGGTTTTTGATGTATGTTGGCTTGGCGATTAGCCTTGAAATGTAGACATACCCTAGTGGTAAATGGTTTTGCTAAGCTGGTACATCTAACCGTGCACCATAGGGCCTCAGTTGGTCTTCTACGATGACAACAGGACTGTGATGTGTCGTTTGAAACAGCTTTGGCATCAACTTTGGAAGAGTTAGACTTGGCTTTTTTTTTAAATTTGAGCAGAAAAAAGCAAGTGATTTGTTTCAAAGAATGATGTATTTGCTGTTTTGCTAACGTTGCTCTGATTGGTCATAGTGTTATTCTATTGCGTGCAGAGGCTGTTTGAAAGACAACTGCTTTTGTTTTCTGCCCCAATGATTGAGCCTGATCTATCGTCATTTTGATATTATAGTCTGGCTTGTCAGGCTACTTGCCGATGTCACTGCAGATATACATAAAGAAGAGTAAAATGGGGGTCGAATGAGTTGACATGATTGAGTAGACTGATTCTTATCCTTTTGTTCTTTGTTGTCATGATCAGGGCTGATGCGTACTTTAACAGGGCTTTATGTACAATATCTAATTCATCTGAATGCCAGTATACTTGTAATGCAAGTTATGCAAGTCTTACACAATGCATGAAAATGAAGACCTGCTCGTAAGACAAATCAAAATTTATTGACATTAGTAATGACACTAAAGCTTGGAGACATGAACTTGGCATCCCATAAGTCTTTTTTCTAATGCTTAGTAAATACCTTAAACAAAAAAGTAAACACATTAAACAAAGAAAAGAATAGGCATATTGTGACATGACCTATAGTGTGTAACTTTTTACAGGCAAGCACATATGTGACATTCACATGCACAGAAACCAGTGTTTTGTGAGTATAGTGTAATATTTTTTAATGTAGCTTTTAATGTAACTTACTATTTTTTGGAGTAGTGATGTTTCTCCCCTTCAGAAAATGTGATCTATAACACAAACAACAACAGTCAATTATATATTTTCTTTTTTTTTTACTGCTAAATCCAGCATTACAATGGCATTCCAAGAAGTGTATCAGTTTGAGAATCCAGAGTGTTGATTGCAGTTTTTGATATAATAGGCATGCTGTTGCATATACTGGGATTCTGTTGACTGTTGTTGATTGCATGTACAGATGTACAGAACACAGTAATCAGTAATCATGCAAGTTGTTGTTAATATGTTACTATGTAATATGCATGTAGAGAATGTAATTATTATAGTATATTACTTATTAATGTAATATTTATCAGTCTAACATAAATAACCTAAGTCAAATTCACACTTCCTAAAGAGACAAAAAAAAAATTGCTAAGGATGACTGTCATTTTTTTCATAACAAGCAAAGCTTTAGTACAGTAAATACAAGTACAGATATATGACACTTTTTAAACTGAATCAGCACAATGAATACCATTGCAACTTAGCAAGTCTGTGAGAAAATATCAAATTTGTAACATCAGTCATGATGGGTTCTTACATGTAAATAATAAATGCATGAGAAGTTATTTAATTTGCAATAGCAGTAGAATAGGAGCTGGCCAATATGAATAAAATGCAGGCTGGATATTGCAATCCTATGCTCTCACTGAAATCACTTTTCTAGTGTTTTCTAGAGGTAACAACTTGATTGTTATCAATTACTCAGAGCCTACCTTGAAATGAGAGTCTTACCTTCAGGTCTTGCCACTTCAGAAAGCACTAATGTCACTCCTTCCTCCATACACTCTTTAGCTGCTTAAAAGACATTGGCTGCAGTGAAATCTGATCAACTGACTGTACCTGTTTCTGTATCTAGAATGAGGTTGTTGACATGTGTCGTGGTGATATGCACATTACTGACATGCACTGTAGTGTGAGGTATTTTCCGAATCAGAATTTTGACAAAGTCATATCACCATCTTTGTACTATGGAATAGATTATAATATTCACAACAGGCAGGTGAATACACTAATTGCTGATTGAACTGTGATAAATTTATGATGACTATATTCTTTGATAACTGTATTCATTGATAACTGTAGGGTCTAGTATGTTTCTTTATGTAAAATACCAGCTTTTACATTTATGTTGATAGGGCAGTCTAGAGAGACAGGAAGCAAAGGAGAGAGAGAGATGGATTAGGATCACAAAAAGTCAGAAGGTGAAACAGGAGTTGCGTGACTATGCTGTTGCTTGCACCATACCACCCTAACCTTTCACATTATCATGAACATCATACAAATACCAAGGCATTTTATCGGAGTCATGGACATTACAAAACATACATTTTCATGGGCATTGCCCATACATTTAAATACTCTGAAGTGCACTCTGGAAGTTCTGAAACACAACTAAAGCATTACATTAGTATACTTGTTTCATAATGGCTATGCTAAAATAACACCACTTTTCCCAATTTTTGAGTACACTGTAATGCTGAACTTACTATTGAAAGCATTACAACTACCAACATTTTTTTAATACAAACATTTTGGGAAAATAGACATTTAACGTGATAACTACAGTGTCCATAATGGGGCATAAAGGGGCCAGGTGCAGCATTTCCTTTCCCAAACCATGTCTGTATCCTACTCACTTCAAGGCAAAAAGCCAAGCAGGCCCTTAAAAATGGAGGCTATAGGCTATTTGATGGTAAGCTGGGCCAGGCTAATGCTAAGTCAGTTAAATTCTCAAATTTTCACTTTATTTCACATTATGTTTTATTTGGTGTTTTATGTTTTATGTTTGTTGGGTAAATACTAATGCCTGGTCAATGTTATGCCAGTAGTCCAATCCGATATACCTTGACTGGAAAACAATATATTCAGTACTTATTTTCGCTGTTATGTATTGTGATCACTTCAAGCCTGTCTTGACCCAGCAATCTGTCTAAGCAATAACCTTTGTGCTGTTGTACTGTGTACTCTATGATGTGTAGTGGTGTTCCTCTTTAGTGTTCCATTCTGTATTGTGAGCAGTTCCTGTTGCAGGACATTATCAGGTATGGTTCTGGCACCATCCTCAGAGTGCACATATAGCCAAATGTTATGGCTAGCGATACAGTCAGAGGAACAGTCAGAGATGTTGTTGGCCCTAATAGACATGACCATAACCATTATTAGTCATCCAGAGGCCTTTTATGTACTTTGTACAAATAAATGTACTATCTTCTAAATGTACTATTTTAACTCAGTTTCTGTGCCTCTGAGCCTAATTGGTGGGTGTGGTTTGCTCCTTGAAGTAGGTGGTGGAGGAGAGCATTTCCGCTGTAATACTGTAATACTATAATTTAACTGTTAATATATTTTCATTATCACAATAGTAGAAATCAAAATCACTTTATTTTGACAAAGTGTGCTGTAAAGATAAGAGACATGCTATGATAACAGTAATTAAGATGACAAAACTGTTCACAAAGCATACTTGTACACAACAATCAGTTGACTTTAAGTGTATTAACAACACACAGGTAAAATAACCAAAATGAGTTGGAAGTGTGTTTGGATCATTTCAATCAATTCATCAATTGTCTATTCTGCATAGTAGTGTACTTAAAGTTTGGAAAAAGAAGTGGCATTTAACATACTCATTATTATAGCATTACTAAAGCAATGCTTTAGTGTTGCTTCAGAACTCTCAGAGTGCACTTGAGTATACTTATATTCGACAAAAGTAGCATAGCTTGTACTAAGTACATCCTGACAAAGTATAGTTATGGTATAATATATTTTTACCTGGCCTGTCATGACATACAGCACGTCTGCTGTGTTTGAGAGTAAGATGTCTATCTGTGATTGTTCATGAACACAGATATCACCACAAGAATCTAAGATAAAACCTGCAGAGATATGGCCCCCAGGTGGCAGTGAAGTCATTCAGAGGCTATCTATCTATAGATAGCATACTTAAATCCTCTTGACAACACAGGGTTTAAAAGTGTCATACCCTGCTTGTAGAATTTATTCTTGGACTTGAATATGAATATGTTGGAAACTAAGTTTTCAACTAATTCCAGTTTTGACCACAAACCTTTAAGTCGAGAGTGCAAAGCTTTTCGTGCCTTATGCATAGTGTTCATAAGTGCAAGTGTTTACCAAACATTTTCAGCCACCATTTCTTTCTTTTCAACACCACATTCTTTATGACCTATTAGTTGAGAGACACTAAAGAAGAGCCGTAAAGGAACGTGGATTAATTATATTTTATTAAAACAACAGGAAAACCTGGCTTTTAACCATGCCAACTTGATAATTCACAATATCCAACTCAAGTTCACAGAAAACCTTAGGCATACTACACATGGGTTAAAAACAACAATGCATAGTATTACTACTACTCATAATAATATTGTGACCCTAAAGGTTGAGTGTGTGTGTGGAAACTCCAGTCTTGACTGAGCCATGGAACAAGCCTGTTACAGTTGCTTTACTTGAAGTTAAGTTTATTGCAGACCACCGAACAACTTGCAAGCACTTCTTTCTCTGGCACCTATTGGCGTTTCCTCCCTTCTCCATTGGTAACCTTTGTCCCCGAAACTAAATTCCCCCAATCCATTAACATAGTTTGTATATGAGACTTCTGCATCAAACAATCCTTTTCAGAAACAAACTAAATAAAATGTAATATACTCTTACAATAATAATGGTAACAATACATGAAATAGAATACATAGAACACACTCTTAATATATAAAAAAATTATACAAAAAAGAAGCAAAATGAGCAATACTCTCACTGTGAACAGTGATCATTGCACTTTACCAAACTAACTGGGGTAGATCAGCGCCAGCCAGTCAATGCAGTCTCAGCACAGGTGGCTCACCAAATACAGATTCAACAACATGAATTCACAAAAAAGAAACACAATCAAATCGAAAGAAAAATGGCGCACAGTTAGATCTGAAGAATGCTCCAAATTTGTAATGAATTTGCCATAACTCTGTTAGAATGAATCTGAGATACTGCATCATTTTCACTTCAATTTGCAGATTTCCAATACATAAAAAAGAAACTGGAGAATCTGGAGAGTATCACTTTTATGATATGGTGCACCTTTCACTCACTTTTACCTTTTTTGCCACAGCTTTTGCCTCTGCTTTCTCTGCTGCTTTACGGATATCGTCACGAGCATTGCAGAGCTCCTCCAAGATTTTTCCATCTATTTCGCTGATGTTCTTGTCCTGGTTATTCTCCAGGTTGGATAGCAAGTCATCAAACCAAATCATGTCTCGATCCTGCTCCCTGACAGACTTGACTGATTGACTTGATCTAATTTTCCATAGCTGTTTGATCTTGGTTAATTCATTAAATATAAATGAGACTTTTTTCTCTTTTGCCTGCACCAGTTCTTCCAGTTTCTGTTGTAACATTCTCATTTCTTTAGCTCTGATGTTTGCCTCTGTTTCTTCAAACATGGCAGTGGTGTAGAAGCCTCCTCCATTTTGGCGAATCATCTTATCTATATTATTGAGTAGAGAAATGACCTGCTCTTCCCGTGTATCTTTGTCCTTGTTGCAGAAGACGTGGTACCTTTGGCCGCAGTCTTCAACCAGTTTTTGAAGGAAAGCTGGGCTTTTTTTAATGTAATCTTTCATGTCTGTGCCCTCTTCCTTCAGCTCCTCTGCTTTGGTGAAGCCCACCATTGTGTACGCTTTAGCATACTCTCCAAAGATCTCCTGAATCATCTTCACTGTGTCCATCTCCTCTTTGGTGAAACGCCCCACAGCGATCAGCAGCAGGAACACATGAGGCCCTGGAGAGGACATAGCTATGCATTTCCCAATCTCCTCCCTAATATCCTCATTTGACCTAGCTGTATCAAACAGACCTGGGGTGTCAATGACCTGCACCATTCTGCCATGAATCATTTTTTTCTTTTTCTTACAATTCATGGTCACAGATCCCATTACACTGGAGGAGCGAAATTCCGACTTTCCTAGGATGGTGTTTCCCGTGGCACTTTTTCCAACTCCAGTCTTCCCGATCAGAACCAGTCGCACACAATCAACTATGGCACAGATAAACAAAAACATGATGTCAGACAAACAATACAAAAGGAGCACTGAAAGGATGGAAAACAAATAGAGAACAGCCTGGGAAGGAGGCAGAGGGACAAGCTGCAGTCTTAAAAAGACAGCGCACAATACCTCTCAATACCTCTACTATTGTTCCCTGCTGCAAGGCATAGCGGCCACTGACCATTTCTGCAGTAGTGTTGGGTTGCCATGCACCATACCTTAGTTATGCTGCTATAGCCTAGCGCCACCACAAACTTCTCTCTCTCTCTTTCTCTTTCTCTCTTATCCTTATACTCATATCTCTCACTCTCTCACTTATACTTATATATGTATATGTAAGGGATAATGAATGACATGTTGTGCGTATATCGGTGAAAATTGCATGTTCAAGGTGGTGATAACATTATTCACCGATATACACACACCGTGGAGTTCATTATCCTGCTTATACCATTGTTGCAACTTCTGCGCTATGTAGTTTTGTTTACATGGAGTAACATGTTTTAATAGCTAACACAGGCTCATTTGCATAACTGCTTCTTTCCACCACACATCGACTCATTCAAAACTTGCCGGGATAAACTGCTGTTACTAGTTCTAAATGGGTGGTTGCTATAATCAAAAGTGGGTCAGTAGTTTGATCTGTTGTTTTCAAGCGCTGTGTCCAAAGATTCTATCCCGTCTTGGCTTTTGTAAAATCACCGTTTCCCATACTCCCAAACGCAGTGTAATAGACTTAAAATCGATCTCGGTTAAAAGTTACAATAGTACTGTGCTGCGAACGTCGTAAATTGTAACCCTGTGTTACCGTGACAGTTCATTTAAACTTCACATCTTGGGTGAATTGGTGTATAGATGTACATACGACACATGTGATGACTGAAGTGAGACTGACCTAACTCATTTGCTTCCTCTGTCCACCTACACCAATCATATCTGCTGAGTGTCATGCATGCCTCCTGACTGGCTGACTCTTGTCACCTGCCCCCCTTGAGTGGACTGCGACCAACATTACGGGAGGCCCATGCCAGGACTGACTCTCCTTCAAAGAGGCCCTGTGACTGTCAAAAATGGACCTTTAATGTTACCCCCATGATCTATCTCATCCTTGACTCTAACACTATGTCTGGCTGCTACTACACTGTCCAGCCACAACTTCTGATAGATTACAATATTTTCATGGTGGTTATCATTATAACTACTGATTGTGCTTCATACATTGAGTCAGTAGCACAATCGGATGTGTTTTGAGAAAGGCCAGTATTCACTATCTTGATCTCAAAGAGATCTTTTCAGATCTTTTAGTTTCCCATTTTGGGGGTGGAAGTATGCAAGTTCAATTATGATAAAGCTTTTAATCCTACGTGGTCTTGAATAGTCTTTGTTTGAAGCGCCATGTAAAACCCTGTCCATCATCCTACATTTGGCACAACTGAATTGTGGCATCCCACCTCTAGGTGTGAACACGAAAAATACTGTAGTAAACTAAATAGGGGGGGAGGGAATGGTATAGGGCAGAAACATTTGTGAGAGTGTACCTTTTTGCTCCTTTTCTTGTTGACGCCCTACAGAAAGATAAACAAACATAGGTGAAATAGTTCAGTTTATGAGAACGTTTTAATAGGAAAAAAAGAAACCACATTCTAGTTGCTTTTCTTAAATAATATTTAAACCATGGTGTCATATGAAAGGTTCAAATGTAAACCTGCAAAAAGTGTATTTTCAGAAATATACAAAAACAAAGTTATTTTAATAATAATTTCCAAGTAATCTTTATCTAACTGCAATTTAAATGTTATTATCAAGTAAAAACAAACCAGGCCAAAACGATCCAAATGGAAGTGGAAATAAAGTTTATCAAAATTATGTAAATATATTGCTGTAAATTCATCGCAAGGGTCTTGCATCTGAATTCTTCACACACTGAGTTGGGAACTAATGAAAACTCACATTTGTTTAATTGTGCTGAAAAGGCTCGTTTCTCCCTTTGTCCAGAACCCATTTCTTCCTTCCTGTTGCTTTCACCTTTCGGTTTATCCCTTTTATGTTGGTCTTCTCTCTCATTTCTTCTCTCTTCTCTTGTGCTCTCTGTCAAGAACGTACCTCTTGGTTTTGCCTTGGGGATTTCATTTGAATTTTGGTTTAACATTGCCTCCATTTTGTTCAGGAGAATGCTACTTAGATGTTTATCCTGACATAACACATGGAATTTATTTCTCAGAACCATAGGAAGGCTATGATTTGCTTGGTGAATTATCGATCTTACAATCTCCTCATCCACTTCATTGAGGAGAAGAAGAGCCATGGTGAAGTCCATTGCCCTCTCACCAAAAGCCTCCAGAATGAAGACAAGCATTCCCTCAAGGTCATCTCCCAATTCACTTAGTGTAAGCATTAATAGATACACACAGGGACCAGGGGAAGACAGGGAAATAATGGTTGCAATCTCTTTCTGTAGGTTACCATGGGTGAGTTGAGAGCCAAATAGATCAGGGGTGTCAACAACAACCAAATGTTTGTCTTGGACATGTCCACTGAACATTTTACTGACTAGAGTTACAGGGTTAGAAGATGTGGATCCACGTGTCTCAAATGCCTCTCTCCCCAGTATGGTGTTCCCACAGGAGCTCTTCCCCACCCCACTTTTTCCCAGGAGTACAATACTCAAAGTGCCAGCTGTTGACTCTGGATAGAACAGAGAGCAAAATCAAAAACTTTTTTGGGGTGTGTCAAAACATTCCAAGAAATGTATTACAACAACTTTTATTTATTAACACTATTTCATACTTATCTTGCGTATCATATATACTGTACATCATCACTCAGAGAACTATTATGTTAGGTAGCACATGAAAGGAAAAGTCAAGACTATATCAATCCATAGCCATGTTGTTCATGGTCAACGAGTGCTATCAGTAGGAAGAATGATAAAATGCAGTGCTAATGACCAAATATCAAAATGGCAACTAACGCTAACTGGTAAGGACATGGAAACTGCAGAATTTCAGGTTCACTGTCCTGTGCCCTATTCAGTAAGTGTTAGTTGCCTGTTTACAAATTTGATCTATTTTCTTGCTCCTCCTCCTCGAACAACAAGGCTAAGGGTTGTTTTACCCCTAAACTTTCTGGCAAGAAAAAGGCTTCACATACTTTCTTTTCATACAAAAAGTGAAAATTTGCTCAGAAATTAGTGTAACGGATGCCAGCTAGTTGCACATGTACAACATTAGTAAACCTCCCTCTCGACACTTCAAGTGCCTCCTGACTGGGAGGCTGGGCCTTTGGTCGATTGGCTTGGAGATTCACCTCCCAATCCAAAATTGCTGTCCTTGTGAGGTCACAGGTTCAAGCCCTAGGCTGGACTGCACAGGATGACCTCTGTTACATGGGCTGGGGGTAATTCAGGGCCAAATGAACTAGACACCCAATGTGTTTCTACAGTTTCTTATTTTTATTATGGCATATGAGTCAATAGTATCCCACAAAACTGGTTTCACATCAGCAGCTCACACAGTTTATCTTTGGATTTGTTTGCCTGTTGAATTAGTTTCTTTGTTGCATTTGTTGAATATTTGTTGGATTTGTTGAAAACAGTTAATGTGTCTGTGAGCGTGTGTATTCGTAATGGTAAATGGAGTACTAATACGCATGTACTTGTTTACTGTCCTGAAGAAAAACATTAGCCTCTAAGTTTTAGTTTAGTACCTGCTGTTCCCTTTGATGCCATTTTCAAGACAAGATTTACCAGCTACCGCTTCTCTTCAATGGTACACCAAGGCAAAGAGAGTCCAAAACTTGATCACTGTGGACAACATTTTGTTGGTTTAATTGGGTTGCAGATTGAACATTTTGTAAAAAAAAAAATTCTGATGGTCTTGTGACATCACAAACACACATCCCATGATTTTTTGTGTGCTTTTTGTTTTGTGCTTGAAAAAAAATCTACAAAAGTGTACCACATAGCCAAGTCTATTTATGGAACAAAAAGAAGTCAGTTGCACATAACTGAATAAACAAGTCCAGTTGCATTTAACTGAACACCTTGACTACCATGACCTGGATGAAAGAGAATCTTTACAGATACAGTTTCTCAAGTATTTGTAGTAGCAGTAGTATTAGTAGTACTATTAGTAGTTATTGTTGTTGTAGCCTCGAAGTAGGCTAATTGTTATATGTGTAGTAGCAAAGTTATTGCAAAAGTCATACAGAAAGGTATGACACCAAATTACCTTAGCAGGAAAATTTGACTTGTGGCTTATGCAAAAAATTAATAAATAAAAAAATAATTTGTACGTTTGATGTGATTCCAAAAAACATTCAAAGCCTACCGTGAGATGATGTTTTGTCAGAGCTCACCTCAGCCTAAAAATCTTGTGCTGTATGTGTCCTTCAATCCTTTAAAGACCCAGTAAAGTGGAAACCATAAATAGTTTGGTAGAATATTAAATATGTCGGTAAACATGTCAAAAACCCCAGCAATAAGCTTTACCGTGTTGTGGAATTTCACCGTTTCATCAGTTGTAGCTGTAGCATTAAGTAAGGCGGGACTAAATCACAACGTGATTGCATGTAGAGGGGAGAATGGCTGTGCCCAGGACTTTATGTGACTACCTAGCAGTAGGCAGTGGGCCGGTATCTGTGCAATCACCTTGTAAAAAGATTTCGTTGACATGACGACCAGTTTGACTGGGTCTGTGTTAGATTTGCAAAGTGATCTTTCATCACACATACAAACATATATCATCACACTACATGCACTGTATTGTGAGGTATGTTTGGATAAGAATCTGCTGACAGTTTGGTATGTGCTGTACTGGTGCCATGTGTAGTGATAATATCAAGACATCCTTCTGATGAATTCTGCATTCTGATAGTACAGGGAAGGGAGTATGTGTGGATTGAGGGGGACAGCACCGCACATGAAAATCAGTCAGCATATATGTATAATGCATATATGCATGTATAAAGCGACATGCCCAAAGACTCTTTCCTTTCATCTCTTAAAGTTTCTCTCCAAACTGTGCATTTCATGGGGAAGAGTCATGAGATGTATGAGGTGCAAAGGTACATATGCAAGAGAAAGACACATGCACAGATGGGCCCATCACGTCCGCATTTCTTACTCTGGCACCAGATGAAGTAGATGGGTCTGACTGCATTCCTCCGTGGTATGGGTGGAGGATGTGGCTGGCATCATAATTGCAAGTGTGTTAAGATAATATCTCTTTCACTTTAGTGCAAAATACATTGTTGGCATACCATGAAAAGGAAAACAAGAGGAGGGGAACACAAACTTGTCTTTGTATGTTGCTTATATGTCCTGCATGGGCACCAAATGTCAAACGTTTGCGAAAGAAAATTAAGAGATCATACCATTAACTAATCTGCTGACAACACAGTCTCATCTTGTTACTGATGTTTGTTAAAATTTGAGTTTTTGATAAAAGTAATTTCTTGGTGTTGTCAGAATGCTGCTAAACATGAGAGCAATGTAATGTGTAACAAACACAATTATGTGTTACGGTTGAAACAATGAGTTTATTGTTGAAAGCAGTTCTAACATAGGACAATATAATTCTGTTGTAATACAAAGTCATCTGTCTAATTAAGAAGGTAATACGTTTGAAAATGAAAATGTAAATATTATAAAGTTTTAATAATCAAAATAGAGGTTATACAGATTTATTCAGCAACACAAAGTATTAAGCAAGATTCTCTCTCATCCTAACTGCAAGCGAGTGTCAGGTTATCATAAAGCATTGAATGTTCTCTTTCACTGGGTACACTGGGTCTGAAAAAAATAAAAACAGGGCGAGCAACAGAAGAGGTGCCAAAACATCAAGCCGCACCTTGCTTTGCATTGTGTTCAGTTAGCATATTCCAGTTGAAGATAATGTAGTCAAGCTGATTTTGTCAGTGATTGAACATTCAGTCATGTTGTTTGCAGTTAGGACACAGTGCAATGTTAGAAAGGATGTGTAGAATATAGAGTAGAATGGAATAGTATATAGAGTAGAATGGAATAGAATGTTTAGCAAAAATAATACCAAATGCAATTCTATAAGCCCAGTTACCATCTTATATTTAGGCCGGGGATTCAAATGGTCTGTTTTTGCTTTTACTAAACATAATTAACTATAACTGTAACTAAACTATAATTCATTTCATGTATATCACAGCAGTGGCATAACATAAACGCACCGGGTAATTGTGTATTAATGAGCTACTGGGAAGTAGGAAAAGTCACACTGTAGAGTGGCGACCTCACTCCTAAATGTGAGTTGAATCAATATGTCCCCTGTTTCAGCTTGAGAACATGTCAGCAAAGGTGAACCAGTTTGCTTTTGTGCAGCTACGTGGTGTCAGCCTTGTGGGTAACTAGCCAACAAACACTGGCAATATCTCCTGCTTGTTCTTGTCATGTGAACACTCTTGACTTAGACGGGGAGTTCTGAAGTGGTAACCTGCCCACTTATCAGTCACTTAAATGCATGATAAATCACCCAGTTTGTCGTTGATTTACATATGAAGGCACAATATGTCCCTCTCTGCTGAAAGACTGAGGAGCCGATGGAGAGGTAATTTTTCTGAGGTAGACCACGTAACGCAAGTTTACACTCAGTCAGGATAACTTTCCATTGTTGGCAGTGCACTGACCAGCTTCACACTGTGTCTGCAAATGTGTTTTTGATGATATTGCGCGAGCCTTCATTACACCTTACGTCAGCCAATGAGTATTGTGTCTAAACTGATTACTATAGGTGATCAAACATAACGTCATTCATGACAAAGATCATGGGAATGAGTTAGCTGAAGTATTGGTAAGGACAATTCTGTCAATTCAAAATATTAGTAGTGACATGTCACTATGGTCTATATACAAACCAATGCCCTTGGACACAACTGGGTTCATGACAGCTCTGTGGACATGCACCTCTCCTAACTCAACAAAGTCAAGACAAAATAATTTTACATTCTGTGACCCCTTTATTCCTCATATAATTCATCCTATAAAACACATTCAGCAGTGACATTAAAATTTTACAGAATTTTAGAATTTTACAAAATTTTAGGCTGAGTTAAGAACATTTTTTTTTTACTGGGGATATTAATTGTCTGTACTGGTACGTTCTCATGAAATTACACATTTCTTTTCAGGAGGTTTGATGGTTTTTGCCATCTCTGCAGCATGATCCTTCTCTGCCATTTCCCGCAACTGGTCTTGAATTCTGCTGAGCTCAGCATAGACCTTCGCCTCTACATCCACTTGATTTTTGTTTTCCTTTTGCAGTTTCTCCAGATTCTCTCGTAGAAGTTTGATTTCTCTACGTCTGATTTGTTTCTCAGTTCCTTCAAACATGGCTGTGGTGTAGAAGCTTCCTCCACTTTGGTTAATCATCTTGTCAATCTTCTCCAAGAGAGAATTAACCTGCTGACCCTTATCTTTGTCTTTGTTGCTGAAGACATGGTACCGACCACCACAGTCCTCAATCAGTTCCTGCAAAGCAGCTGGACTTTTCTGGATGTACTCCTCTATGCTGATGTTTTCTTCCTTAAGAAGCTCTCCTTTAGTGAAGCCTACCATTGTGTATGCTTTGGACTGCTCTCCGAATGTCTCCTGGATCATCTTCACTGTATTTCTTTCTTCCTTTGTGAATCGCCCCACAGTGATCAGTAACAGAAAGACATGAGGACCTGGTGATGACATGGTGATGCATTTCCCAATTTCTGCTGACATCCTCTCATTGGAAACCGCTGTATCAAATAAACCTGGAGTGTCTACCACCTGCACAATACGGGAGCCTATGATTGTTTTCTTTTTTTGACATTCTGCTGTGATGGATGCCATTGCAGCAGATGACTTAAATTCATCTTTTCCAAGAATGGTGTTCCCTGTGGCACTCTTTCCAACTCCAGTCTTCCCAATCAGAACCAGCCGCACACAGTTCACTACAGAAAACAAATAATGGTTGGTCAAGAAATACACATGCATGTACTCATACACAAATACACATAAAATACACACAAAATATTTTCATTTCATGACTTGAAATGTATGCATTTCATTTCATACAAGCATTTCATGATAGAAAATGTATGTGCTATAGTACAATACCTTTGTTTTTCTCTCTTTCAAGCCCTGAAGACAGCAGACATACACATAGATAGGGAAGGAAGGAGAGAGATAAGTACATACGTTTAACATGGAATGTTATGTGTATTCTGAAAAAGATACCTAAAATGTTCAGATTATGTCACATAAGAACACCAATTTTTGAATATATTTCATATGCATATGGCTCTGCATTCTGTTGTTTCAAGCATATTTTTTGCACAACCTGTCAAACCTGTTTCTTCAATAGGGACATAAAACTTGTTCTGTCAAGTCAGTGTAAAAAAAAATTTAATAAAAAAATTGTGGCTTACATTTGTTAAGTTCATCCGTGCTCCCTTCCTCCTCAGGCTTGGGTTCTGTCAAAAAGATTCTCCTGGCTTTGACATCTGGCTTACCCTTTGCCTTATCTCTGGAACTGTCCTGCATTTTCTGTTTTATTCAGATGCAACTAGCAACTTAATTTGGCTAAAATAAATCACTTCTTCCAAAACATACATCAGAGGTTCACAATTGTAAATGTGTACATACACAAAAGTGATAGTCATTGAAATACTCAACAAAAGTAGTCTGTCTAATTAATAGTAGCAGTAGAAGTAGTAGTAGTACTAGCAGCAGTAGCAGTTGTCATTGTTATGTAGTAGCAGTAGCAGCAGCAGCACTGTAGTAGCAATATTAGAAAAGTAATGTTGGAAAATTACACCTTATTAGACTATACAATCGTACATCTAAAGTCTTTTTGTTTCTTTCCTTTCAAGTAACCTATACGATCAAAACCTACCTTCAAGTCTCACCACACCACAATGTCCAGACCCGAGCAGTTCATCAGATTTTTGCACCATTCACACCTTACAGAGACATTTCAGCAATGTGATTCAGATAGCTGCTCCTACATGAACCCGAACGAGTGCCAAAGCATGCGCACTATACTATTGCTTGTTTTTATTAAGTGAGCAATTGAGTTTGGTTTTTTCTTAAATATAGTGAAAAGCATTCCTTGATCAAAATCTAGTCATACCATGACCATTGTTCCCATAACTGTAGTTTCTGGATATTCTGAATGCTATATTGTACAAGTAAAAGTTAACCAAATTATCATGATCCAACTTAATAAAAAGACCATAGGACACCACAAACTATTCATATTACCATCACGTTTTCAACCTCACAGTAACATCTCTTGTATCTGTCCAATGTGTATGTTTTACATATTCTACATGCATGTGTTATTTAAAATAAAGTATAGTTGACTGGTATTCAGCAGATGCCATTATCCAAAGCAACACAGACTTGCAACATGGGCTTTAGGAATTGAACCCGGGTCGCTAGATTACTAATTGGGTGACATAACCACTGCTCCACCAAATCCACAGTTATTTATTTGCGATATACCTGCAACACATACATTGCTCACTATATAGTGTCCTCCACCTATAGTCGACAAAAATATTTAGGCCTACATACTCCTGAAGTCATTTTAATGTTATCAGATTCATTTCATCACACAGAAGATACACATAGGTTGTACACAATTCAATTACACATCACCTGACAAGACCTCTAATTGTGTGTCGGGAGTCTACACTGACATGAAGTAGAGTTAAAACTACAGTATGATTAAATGCTTTACATTCATGAATTATCAACAGACACATCTTTCTAATACAAGAGGAATGAATCCAGAATCCATGATCCAGGACAGAACAATCTCATAATGGCTAAAGTAATTATAGGACTTACTTACATCTAAAGAGCAATGCTACCCTTTAAAACTACAATACACATGTACAATATTTTTTGTTTAATTAGCCCACAAACCCACAACCATTATTGTAAGATATTTTTCCACATCTTTATCCATACCAACATATGTAGACCATGTCTTCTCGGCACAAATACAAAGATTTAGTCTTCAGCAGATTTTCCCCAAACAGTATATGCTGAGAAATATATCCAGTCTATATCTATTATGTGAATTATCAGATTAGTTCAGGCTATGGTGTTGTTGACAAAAAAATCTGTACATGTATTATTTTTTTTTTTTAACCCCTCTTCCATTTTTTAGCATATACATATTTTACTCCAAAATGAAAATTAAGAGTTTGGTTCCAAAATGCTCTAAATCCATTTTTGAGACTAGAAAAGCACTCGGAGAGCGCAGACCATCACCAAGGCAATATAGGGTCACCGACCCGAAACAAATTCCAGATGGTGTTCCGGGTCATCACCAAAATTGTATGTAGTGTATTTGTGATTATTGAACAAACCTCAATATTATTGTGTTATTATGTAAACATGAATCAAGTAAAAGCTACCTGGATGTTGATCCACTTATCTGGGTGGATAAGTGGAAAAATGGAAAAAAATGATTTCGGAAAATTAATTAAAATGGTGGATATAGCAGTTTGGAACCAAACACTTCAAATGATGCTACATGGTTAAATAATCCATGTATACCCATCTGTGTGTTTCATCAATTACGATATAGTGCATTTTGCTCGTTTTGTTGTATAGTCTTGGCGATGGCTTTCGCTTCAGCTTTCTCTGCTTGTTTGCGAATACTGTCACGACTTCTGGCAAGCTCAGTGAACATTTTCTCATCTATATCCTTGATCTTCCTTTCATGATTCTTCTCCAGGTTGGCTCGTAACTCCTCAAGTTTCTTCATGTCTTCGTCCCGCTCCTTGAGAGCTTCATCACGCAGGTTCTTGAGCTTCGTTTCGATTGTGAGCTTGACTTTGGATATTTCACTGACTAAAACAGAGATCTCACTGTCTTGATTAGTTTGTGTCAGGTCTTCCATTTTCTGCTGTAAGAGTCTCATCTCTCTTGCTCTGATCTTAGCTTCTGTCTCCTCAAACATAGCAGTGGTGTAGAAGCTGCCTCCATTTTGCTTAATCATCTTATCAATATTCTCCAGGAGAGATAAGACCTGTTGTTCTCGTGTGTCTTTGTCTTTGTTGCAGAAGACATGGTACCGTTGATTGCAGTCCGAAATCAGCTCCTGTAAAGCTGGTGGGCTTTTTTCAATGTATTGTTTTATGGACATGCCCTCATCCTTCAGCTCTTCTCCTTTGGTGAAACCGACCATTGTGTATGCTTTAGAGTACTCGCCAAATATCTCCTGGATCATCTTTACTGTTTCTTTCTCTTCTTGGGTGAACCGACCCACAGAGACCAACAACAGGAACACATGGGGTCCTGGAGAAGACAAGGTAATGCATTTCCCAATCTCCTCCCTAATTTTCTCATATGGAACAGCTGTGTCAAAAAGACCTGGTGTATCAATGACCTGCACCATTTTTGAGCCAACTACTGCTGACTTTCTCTTACATTTGGATGTGACGGAACCCATTAAAGCAGAGGATAAAAATTCCCTCTTCCCAAGGATGGTATTCCCTGTGGCACTCTTTCCAACTCCGGTTTTCCCAACCAGAACCAGACGCACACAATCCACTAGAACAGAAGGAAACAGTTAATTCAGTTTTCTTTCTTTTAAAAAGACGCTTAAATGATTTTCAGTGTAATTCTTATTTAAGCAGTGATACCTGCATGCATTTTTTCCTTTTCAAACCCTAATAGAAAAGAGAGAGAGCAAGAAAGAGGGAAAGAGAGAGTGAGAGGTTTAAAAATACTTTGGTAAAGTATCATGTATCAAAACCCACCAGGAATTTTTAACCCTTTCCCACATAAAAATCCACCACCACTGTGAAAGCAAGAGAAAGGTACAACATTATGTCAGAAACTATGTAAGACCTTGTCTGATACAAACAAATCCTTACATTTGATGAGTTTTGATGAAAGCTGAGGCTGTGTCTCTGCGCTTTCTGACTCCTTTTTCTCCCCAAGTTCTTGTCTTTGCTCCGTTTTAGGTTCAGGCAAATGCACAAACTTTGTTCTCGGTTTTGGCACAACGGCTGGTGTAGTTCTGAGAGGTTGACTGAGATGAAAACCATCAGTTTTCTGTATTAGCCTGGCTATTTTAGACAAAAGTTCTCTTGCTTGCTTACTGTCTTGACTTTTTGTATTGTCAAAAATGTGCATTTTTTGTCTAACTGCTTCTGGGAAGTTCTCCACAGTTGTTTCCTTGTGGTCACCATGTGTGATCAGAGCAAGAGTACAATCTCTGGCTTTCTCTCCAAAAGCTGCTCGAATAGCTACAAGCGTCTCCTCAAGGTTGTGAACAACATCAGCAGGTAGAAGCACTGCCAGGAACACACAAAGCCTTGGAGATGTCTGGGGGACAATGGAAAGGATCTGTTTCTGTAGCTTCTCATGGCTAATCTGGGAACCAAACAAGTCTGGGGTGTCAATGACGGCCACATTTCTGCCAGCAACCATTCCACTGGCGATTTGTGGTTTGAGCGTGACAGGCTCTGAGGAGGAGGGTGGACGAGGCTTGAAGATTTGCCTCCCCAGGATGGTGTTCCCACACGAGCTCTTCCCAACACCACTTCTCCCCAGCAGCACAAGATTCAGATCACCAGTTTTTGACACTGTTGAAGTAAAACCACAGATTTGAAGCATTATGGCCAAATGAGTAGGCCAGCAAATTATATTTTGACCAGATCATTACATTTAGTAACACAATTTTGCTGTGTGTTTATCAAAAGTGACAGACTTCCATTTGAATGCTGATTTATAGGTAGTGAAACTACAGTTCCTCCACACCCAGATATGGTATGCGAGTTATGTATTGAGGCACTTGTACAACACCATCCAAAAATGTCTGATTTGAGGCAAGCAAAATGGAAAGCATTGTAACTCTATTTGAAAATACCGGCTCATGTAAACAGGATTAACATTTGGATTTCTCTGTGTTCCTATATATGTACGCTACATCCTGAAAATGATATCAGAATGGCCTCATAACCTGGATCCTTTTGTTCATGTAAATGCAGGCATACTCATTCACTGAAAAAAAAATGCATATATGATTTTCCATTGTCCATGTTTTAACTGAACAGAATTTCTTTGTTTGTGGATTAGATTAGATATCCCGATATATTTTGAAATGTGTATGCATAATTGCAACACTATATATTGTGTTTTCCCGAGCTGGCCATCTTTCTTCGACTGTTTTCTGGACTCCCACTGTGTAAATTCACAAGGTATCTCATCTCATCATCCATGCAGTCACTCCATTGTACTTCACATGTCTACCTAATCTTAGCATCATCTTCACTTAATAAACAGCTCCATCTCGTTTGTTGTATATTTGAACTGTCCAAGGACACTCTAAAATAGCCCTTTATGCTTTTGCAATGGGTTATTTTGGTGAAATGTCTTAAAGTGATAGGCGCTATTATCAATAGCCTACATAGCAAAGAAGTTTGGTAACACTCTCCATGAATCCAGTATTCATAGAGCATAATAAACATTCATAAAGGGTTATAATGCATTCATAAAGCCTTATGATCAATGATACTAGTATTCACAACTGTTTATACATTCTCATGACTGTTGTCATAAAGAATTATAATGCTATCTTAAAAGCCTTTACAACAGAAGTGTCACAAAGCATTATAAAGCTTCTTAAGCTTATAAGCTTATAAAGTCATCATTACAGACAATAAGTAAAGTGTATGTCTCCCTAGTACCATAAGGCTAAAGAAGATTTATAATGCTTTGTGACACTTCAAGTTGTAAAGGCTTAGATGATAAGGATTAGATTATAATGCTTTATGAGTACAGTCATGAGAATGTATAAACATTTATAAATACTAATTTCATTAGTTATAAGGCTTTTTGAAGTTTTAGCATAAACAGCTAAATTTATTTGAAATGAATATTCAAATACATGGGTCTTTACAGTTGTAGTCTGTACTTTTTATTTTACTTCAGTCATATGCATTATAGATGGATCACATTTACATCTGTGAGCATTTTTTATGGCATTCTTGAACAATGATGATGGAAACCAAAATATGCTTCTTACTTGGAAAGGACAGGGATGAATGTTGATATTCTGGATTTCTTTGTTTGAGTGTACTGCCAACAGCCACTTGACTTATTAGAGGCCAGTTTACTAACCAGTTCCTTTTACAATATTACTCTTGTGATGACAGATAAATTATGAGTTTAAGGTTGAGGTATATTTATACGGCTGAGACTTGTGATAACAAACTCCATTGGTTGGTCTTGTTTATTTTGGCTCTCTGTGTAGCCTCGAGCAAAGCAGTTGAAACTACAGCACAATGCATACTTCGTTCAAATCATTCCCAACAGGGCAGTTGAGGATTCCAGACTTCATCTGGGGTGTGGTTCCAAAATGCATATTTGTGTATATTTGTGTGAAACAACTGTCTCCTAAAGGCATATTCGATCTATGGTAGTGGAACACATATAGTCTTATGCCTTGCAATACAGGTGTTACTATGAAGGATTACTAAACAAAAAAATTAAAATGTAAATGTGAAATGCAAAAATATGCATGTACCTGTAGATGTGTGTGGTACCGTGTCATGTCACACACCCACACAAAGAGAAGATAAGAGGAGAGATTTTACGTTGTTCTGTAACTTACTCTTTTGTGATGATGCTCTTCCCTCTTCAGAATTGTTTATTCTATGGCACAGTAGTGTTGGCATGAAGAGTAGTTAGCATTAAACTGTCTTTAGGTTATTATTATTATTATTATTATTATTATTAGCATTAGCATTAGCAACAATTATTAGATAGATAGACAGACAGAAAGAGATACTTTATTTATCCAGAAGGAAATTAAGGTGTCCTGTAGCACACATCATTCATACACATAGGCACACAGACATATGACATCCACACACACATGCATGCTACATGAATACAAAGAGATATCAATTGTGTGGCATTACAGTGCAGTTTGGGTGTATATTATTGTTTAACGATACTCTAAATTGTTGCTGTTTTTTTGTGAAAAAGTACTTGACTGAAATATGTCTAGATAACTAATTTATTTATTACTAGGTAAGTTTTCCAAGTTCATGAAGTGATTGCTGCCAAGAATTGGAGCCTACCGTGAATCTGTGATTGTGTTGTCTTCTGGTCTCACATCTGCATAAACAAAGCATGGCTGTTCCCTTTGTCTTTAATATGCTCTACAGTTCTCACTGACATCAGTGGTGAAATCTGATCTGTGGTGCACTGAATATTTGCAAAGTGAAAGGATCTGTCAGGTGACCTCTGAGCCCCTATTATGGGTGCCACACACTGTGGTTAGAAGTAGTTTTATTTTGACAATATTTTGCAGGTGTCATAAAAACAACCTGTCTGTAGCCTATTAGTGTTTTCAACAGATGAGAGATATGGGTATGAAATGGAACTGAACAGATATATCACAGATGGAATCAAAACTGTTTGGTAAAAGCCTAATTTCATAAGCTTGTTATGTACATTAAATCAGTTTTGCTACATTGAACTAAATGTAATATAGAGTTGTTTTGCTACATTGAACTAAATGTAATATAGAGTTGTTTTGCTACATTGAAAATTTTTGTAATCCCTTTATTTCCTGCTGTGAGAAGTTCCTGCAGCTGATTTTTCAAGTGTAGCCTAAATGTTTAATATTTTGAGTTACACAGCCACACATAGCTGTCAGTGACCAATTGATCAAATTCTATCAATTCGTGGCATCACAAAACTGAACTCATTACTCATCTACTCATCAAATTCAGCCGGTGTTTCATGGCCTCAAAAAGTTATCTCTAAGTGTGTCAGGATTAGGCATATACAGTAGATAATGTATATATGTACACAAGTAACACAATTGCTATAGGAAGGGAAACCTAAACGTTACTTGGTATTTGAATGCAGTTGTTAGATGATGCAAGAGAGTAACTGGCAAAAGTCTGACGTGGGCCATTCTACTTAATTGGTGCAAAAACCTCTTTCAGTTCTTTCAGTTTTGTATGCATACACATTGTACACTATCTGATGTGTACAAATTGTAATGCGTTTTTTATGTAGGTTTGGAATCTTTTGTCTCTCCCCAAATATGTCACTACTGAAACACAGTAACATTTAATATAATAAAAAGGTTAACAATGACATTTTTACATGTCACATTTACTGTTTTTACATTTACATTTACATTAATTTTGATCCGGATTTCCATAAACCGGATAAACTTGGTCACATAAGTCATTTATAAGGATTCAATAGATAATATCTACTGTTTAACAGTTTATCATAAACTTTTAATTGAACACTCTTTATATTTCATTTTTGACAAAAAACATGCCATGTTTCGGTTGTGACGGCATGTTTTCGGTAGTGACGTGGTGTTTCAGTAGTGAACAGAATGTTTAATTTGCCGTCATATTATGTATAAAAAGACTAAGAAACAAACATTGTTAGCAAATATATTACAAATAAATGTTACTAAAGATCTTTCAAGAACAGACAAAACTGTATAGTCTATCAGTTACAACTCATTTAAGAGGTATGAGTGTTTGTATGTGTAAGTATGTTTTCCAGGAAACTTGTAGCCTAGTCACTATAGGTAACATAGATGGGTAAAGTACCTACACAGTTGGTTTGAATCTTTTTACAAAATGATGACATGTTTAATGTCACAGGCAAGTATATAACTATATCTTACTACTCCACCACAGGTACACCAACAGGGCTCAATCATTGGAACCCCAATTTTTATACTAGTCCAATGGGTTTTAATACCAAATCTTCTTGTCCATTAACCTTATGATATCAAAGTAACCAAAATAATCAGTGGAATTTCACTTAGAGTAAAGAATAACACATTTACCTCAGTCTTCCGGAGGCTGGCCTCCTGATAGAATTTCTTAAGCAATATACCAACATCCCTGCTAGTAGTAAATACAAATAGAGTAACTGTAATTTAATTAGATCATAATGAGATCTAAATAAACATGATTTTTATACCAAAGGTCTTTTTACATTAGTTTTATTGGCCTGGGACAGCAATTTGCATGAATAACCCATATAGTATAACTCAAGAGACAGTATAACAGCTGAATAAGATGCTATCTTTTATTTGTTCAGTACTAATGCACTAATGACTTTGCTAACCACAATATCTGTCACTTAGTTTCAAACAAAATGTGAAATTTCTTTAACCAATATATTTTTTTGTCAGTTAAGGATTAGAGCTGCAGCGTATTTTAAGTTACATTGATAAATGAAATGTTATGAAATGACACACATCCTTTTAGGTGGTTCTAGCTCTTTTGCTATCTCTACAGCTTGAGCTTTCTCTGCCATTTCACGCAGCTGATGTTGGATTTTGCCGAGTTCAGCATAGATCTTCTCCTCTGTATCTACTTGGCTCTTCTTTTCCTTTTGCAGTTTCTCCAGTTTTTCTTGTAGGAGTTTGATTTCTCTACGTCTGATTTGTTTCTCAGTTGCTTCAAACATGGCTGTAGTGTAAAACCTTCCTCCATTTTGATTAATCATCTTATCAATCTTCTCCAAGAGAGAATTAACCTGCTGACCCTTATCTTTGTCTTTGTTGCTGAAGACATGGTACCGACCACCACAGTCCTCAATCAGTTCCTGCAAAGCAGCTGGACTTTTCCTGATGTATTCTTCTATACTAATGCCTTCATCTTTAAGATTCTCTCCTCTGGTGAATCCTACTATTGTGTATGCTTTGGACTGCTCTCCAAATGTCTCCTGGATCAGCTTCACTGTGTTTCTTTCCTCCTTTGTGAAGCGTCCCACAGATATCAGCAGCAGGAACACATGGGGTCCTGGAGAGGACATGATGATGCATTTCCCAATCTCTGCCACAATCTTTTCATTGGAGACGGCTGTGTCAAAGAGGCCTGGAGTATCAACCACCTGCACGTAGCGGGAACCAATAATTGCCTTCTTTTTCTCACATTCTTTTGTTACAGACACCATTAAACCTGCAGATTTAAATTCTTTATTTCCCAGGATGGTGTTTCCTGTGGCACTCTTTCCAACTCCAGTCTTCCCAATGAGGACCAGTCGCACCCATGCAACTATAGAAAAAGAAAAAAATGGTTGACCACAACACATTGCTACATTAAAGACAGGTTTGTTTTTTTACACTTAAAGCCTTGCAGTAGCACCCCACCCCCCACAGAGTGGCAGCATAGGTGCACTGCTGCAATCTTTCCTAAAAAAGGCATTACTGATACGCTGACACAAAAATTGCTGCAAAGTATAGTTTTTGACCTTTTATTCTCAATTGTGGACTTATTTTTTTAAAACCATCACACCCGTATGTAAACCTACGCCAAAGAGTTTGAAGCAATACAAGCTGATGGAAGTCACTCATTGCGATGATTTTTGTGTCAGCGTATCAGTGAACATAACTTTTACAAATGACAGTTTAATTCATTTTAGTAAAGACTGCAGCAGTGCACCTATGCAGCCATTCTGTAGGGGGGGATACTACTGCAAACCAAATTCTCACATTTCAGTTAAATATTTTGGCTTTAACTATTGTTTTTCATCATAAATGGTGAACAAACAAGGCTTTAAGTGTAAAAAACGAACCTGTCCTTTAAGTATTTACATGTATTCAGTGAATACATCAGACGTGGTACTTTACCTTTATTTTTCTCTCTATCAAGCCCTATAGATTGATGGATACGAGACAGAGACAGAGAGAGAGGCATATTCAGACCTTTATGACAAAGCTTTCCAATATACTTTCCATGTGTAGTGTAACAAAACTACAATGTTGCATATAAAGCCAAATATTACAATGTTATTTCTCCCAGTATGTACATTAAACATATCAGTAGTAATTTAAAAAAACAGCTAATGTGATACATACTGCTTATAGTTGTTTCTTTTCTGATCTTGTTTTTATTGTGTATCTTCAAAGGTAGGTACAATGCAGGATTTTACATTTTTTGATACATTATTTTACATTGTCACAGTAATGTACCCCCTAAACAACTGGTGACATTGTTACCAACCACATATACACTTACATACAAGATCAGTGCTTACATTTCCTAAGATTGTCTGTAAATGTGTCCATGTTCTCTTCTTGCATATCAGGCTTGGGTTCTGTCAGAAAGATTCTCCTAGCTGGGTTGCCCTGTGCTGCATCTCTGGAATTGTCCTGCATTTTGCAACTTGCAGCTTGATCTCTTAATGAAACTTTACTGTCAACTTACAATTTTTTCGACTTTCCTGTCAGACAAAATGAAACCATAGCTCAGGAAGGTATGGAATTGATGAACATAACCCAGGAGAAATAAGTCATCAGTCTTATTCTTGCAGCAGTACTATTAGCAACAGTAATAAAATCAAAGCTGTGGTGGAATACATCATTATACAACATTGAGAACCATACAGTTTTATTTCTTCCAAGGAAAAGGACATGTCTTTCAATCCCAATTGCTTAAGCCATGTTGTACACACTGCCCCTGTATGATTATAAGCATTCCCAACGAAGACCTGACTTATTTTATAGAGCCATTAGATCCCAAGGATTTAAACTACTTAAACCTAGTTTCAGATCTGGAAATTTGTCTGACTGATAGAATCAAACAACACCCAGAATGATTTGAAATGACAGCGAGTAAACTGTTCATCACCGCAATCATCATCATTAACAGAAGCCAAATTAGTGATCTTATCTGAATATTTCAAGTAGCAACAACTGTAATTACAACTACAGTTATTTAAACCATTTAAATTTATATCTAATCTAATATATATGTATATATATGTATTATCTATCTACCTATCTCTCTCTCTCTCTCTCTCTCTCTCTCTCTATATATATATATATATATATATATTTGATTTGATTCAATAATTTCTGGGAGTAATAGTGGGCTTAAAATAGGTGTCTGAGTACTACAATGACATTTGTGTCTAGATGTAACATTAGCTGAATGGGTTTGTCTCAACAATGTCTCAACATTTTGTGTTTTTAGTTCATAAACGGCTTCTAACCAAGAATCAGAGCTTACCGTGAGATGATAAGTCTTACCGTGAGATGGTAAGTCTTACTTTCAGGTCTCACCTCTTCATAAATCACTTGTCTGTCTTCTTCCTTGGCGTATTTATGCTTCTTACTCTGCACTGATAGGTGGGGTGAAATGCCAATGAGTTGTGTGTACAATGAGCATTTAGAAAGTGAAAGAATTTTGTAACTTTTGAGGATACATAGCATACACATTTGGCATGCACACAGTTGTCAGAGGCTTTTTTCACCAATGACTGGCAAAGCGGTACCACCCATTCTGAGATTGAGAGAGCAGATAACAGTGGGAGGTGTGGCATTTATTCTGTTTGCAGTTATGGAAAATACCAACAAAACTTTGATAAGGATGTCAGAAGAAAATGTTAAGGCTGTTAACTCAAACTGAAACCAGATTTTCCAGTTGTGAAAATTCAACCAGGGAAGTTGTATTATTTGCAAAAACACAGTAATACTATTGCATGGATTATGATTTGAAAGTGATTATTAAATAAATTGAGACACTTGGTAAAATGTCAATATAAATAAAATACTATTTTTAAAACATGCAGTCATCAGAATGAAAGATGTGGTGTCATTATTCATTTGTTACATAAAAACATTGGTAACGCTTTAGATTACAGTGCACATATTCACCATTAACTAGCAGCGTATTACCATGCAAATTATTAACATACTTGCCATTTGTTAGTCATTACAAGTCACTTATTAGTACGTTGTTCTGCATTAGCCTATTTTACCCATAGCAGGCCATTAGCTGGAATTTCTCCAGTATAAACTCATAATTACTGCTTATACTTAATAAATAAGTTAGTTGTTTATGAATTATGATCTTAATATGCTTTGGTTGGTATAAGGCAGTAGTACAAGAGGAACAGTTATTCTCCTTCAATAATATTTAGAAAAGATGGTATGTTCATAGGAACAAAACCAAAAAAAAAAGTCCTAATTACATATCTTTCATTGAGAATAACTGTTCCTGTTGTACTACCACCTTATAAGCCCCTTACTGTGCAAAGTATATTGAAATCATAATTCATTTACAACAGCTAGCTTATTTAGTATGACTAAGCAGTGATTAGTAATAGTAACTAACAAATTCTAGTTAATGTACTATGGGTAGAAAAAGCACATGCAGAATAAGTGACTTGTAATGACTAACAAATGGCAAGTATGTTATTAATTTGCATGATAATAAGCTGCTAGGTAATGGTGAATATGTGTACCCTAATCTAAAGTGTTACCAAATATTGCTTTACCAAGATTGCATGTATAAGTAGTAATTCTCTAATGGACATTATTGAATGGGTTCATGAGATCAGCCTGCGTTCTGTGTAAAATTTCCAATCATCATGGGTGACCAGATGCTAAAATGGCTGGCCTTCAGTCCAGATCCATCATATTTTATGCATAATGAAAAGGAGAACATGATGAAGACACCCATCAGTTGAAAAAAGCTGCTGATATCATGCCGAGGACAAGAAAGAATAGTACATTTTTTATGGTTTTCATTTTTATACGAAATCATCTTGGCAGTCCATGTAATTAACTGTGAAGAGTGCTGCTGTTTTGTCTTTCCCACTTTTTGTCCCACCTTTGTTGAGACATGTTGCTGGCCTCAAATTTGGAAGAACAGTAAAGATCCCATTTCACAAAAAAAAAAAATCCAGTTTCAACAACCGATATGTTGTCCTTGGATATGATATGTTGCTTGTATAATTTGAGAATTATAGCATTTATTTTTTATTTACAGTTATACAAGTGTTCCAACTTCTTTGGAGCTGGGTTGTATATTCTTTTCTATTCTATTACCTAAACTTGGGTGCCATATTACATAACTTAGCCATAACTTAAGTTTTGACACCACCTATGGCCTGGCTGGCATATAATGCTGTGGGACATTTATTTATTGCTTGTATTGTTTGTTTATGTCTATTCATTGATGTGTTTTGCAATTATTATGATGCTCAGATAAAAAATCATGGACAAGTTGTAGTCTATCATGATAACTATTGTTTGTACTTCTCCTGCATGACCCCTGGCAGTTGGGTTAGCCCATTGAGCCACGGATCTGCCAAGACAATACTATGGTGAAAGGCACTGTATAAATATACCTGAATTGAAATTGAATTGAACATCAGAGGTTGCTGCTCTGAAAACGCTCTGCAAATGATAACTTTTTGTCAGGGATAAACTTTTACACATAAATGTATACATATATGTCATCCTAATGACATTTATTCAAAGTGAAAACGGTGAATTTCATAATCACCATTGCAAGTTATACTGAGAATAGTATAATGCATAGAGTAAAT
This sequence comes from Tenualosa ilisha, assembly GCA_015244755.2. Lineage (NCBI taxonomy): Eukaryota > Metazoa > Chordata > Actinopteri > Clupeiformes > Clupeidae > Tenualosa > Tenualosa ilisha. The sequence continues at coordinate 540,742 of PYXC01000496.1, forward strand.
GTTTAATTTTGCTAGAGATGCATAGAAAGTTGTATATAACTATGTATGGTGTACAAAGGCAGTTTAGTTTTTCAGGCCATGTTTTCAGCTTTACTTAATCTTATTATTTTTCCTTTTGGGGTACCCAAGGGAATCTGAGAAGACACTAACTTTAAAAATAGCTTTTTCTACTTTTTCATACAGTTTATATTGGCCTTTGAGTCAGAGGGTTCAAATTCATTGCCCAGAAACGTAAATGTTCTCCAGGTATGGGGCCAGTCATGCATGCAGTCATGCATGCATGTGGGGCGGTGGTAGTGTAGTGGTTAAGGAACCTGGCTAGCGTGCAAGTAGCCTAAAAAAAAGTTGTGGGTTCGTATCCTACCTGCCACTGCTCTGCCCTTGAGCAAGGCACTTAACCCTAAGTTGCTCTAGGGGAGACTGGCCCTGAACAATTGATAGTTGTCAAGAAAAATGTAAGCTGCTTTGGATAAAAGCGTCTGCTAAATGCATAAAAAGTGCAATGTGAGTAATAGGAAAGGTATTGAGTGTTTAGTACAGCAACAATAGAGTCCTCCAGAAGCAATAGCCTAACCTTCAAGAAAAGATTACAAAAGATTACACACACACATAGAGCAGCTGTCAGTCATTCATTGTTTTGTAAACTGTTTGCCAGAAATTTGAATGCAATGCTCTCCAGGTATGGGGCGAGTCATATATTTATGTGAGCCATAGAAAAGGTGTTGAGTGTTTAGAACAGCAACAATAGAGTGCTCCACCTAGCCCTCAGAGGATATACACAGAAAAGATTTAACACAAAAAGCAGCTGTCAGTCATTCATTGTTTTAAAAACTGTTTATGAGTCTGTTTCAATTTGTTGGCCAACTTTCACTTTATAAGATACTCCCCCATAGTGTCAAAGTGTAGTAAGTTCATAGAGCCACACACAGATATACTGAATGCACTGCCCTCGCTGACCTTGTAGGAAATTCACAAAATGCTGACAAAGTCGAAGATGGAGTGTATTTGAAGTTGGAAGTTGGCTTTATTTTTGAGGGTGCAACTTGGCATGTTGTTCTTTCTATTTGCAGTTTGCACATCATCCTCTCACCATCTCATCCTATCAGCTGACCAATCTGCAATCCCTATGCTTACACCATTTAGTCATACCCAGGCGCCAAGTCAAAATCCCTTAAAGGAACATTATGTGACAAACAATCCTTTGACAAAGACTACATTCAAATAGCATTATTCTGATAATTACCACACAATGCTCCCTTGATTAACAATCACCCGACTTGGCATTTCGTGACAAATGGAACTAATCTGAATGGCTCCAAAACATCCAAAAGATGTGTAGTGAATATCCCTTCTTCGCATAATAAGATGTGACACTGTTCTAGGACTTAGTGTTTTGTTTTCTCCACATTTGAAAATTCATCTGAAATTTGATAATCATATTCTACATCCATAATTCTAATTGTAGATGGAAAGTCAATGTGAGCAAAGGCATGTGACTGAGGCATGAAAACGGTGTGAGCACTGTCAATTGCACATCACAAGGTCAATGCACAAGACTTATTTCCATATGCACTCAGTAACCTATAACACTGTATATAGGGCCACAATTAGGGATGGGGAAAAATCTTAATAGAGTTATCCCCATCATTGCCAACCCCATCATAGAAGCACAACTATTTTTTACTTTTTCCCAGTCAGTGCTTTCAGGCTAATGTGGAAAGTGGCTCTGTATTCATTGTTCCCTCATTTCTAAGGCTTCCCAGCTGCCATTAAGAAATATTTCCACACAATGATGTTACACCTGCCCTATTTAAAAGATAAAGGGCCTCATTTTCATGTTTCAACACTGTTTTAGGTATACAGTGCTGATAGTGTTAGCTGATGCTAATTTAAGTTTAGGCTTGATAAAGACCAACTGTCAGTTGATGATGGCTCTGCAAAACCAACACACCAACGTCACTCAGTAGCTTCTCATAATCATAATGAAAACAGTCAAGTGAAAATGTAAAACTCTTTATGCCATTTCCTTTTCAAATGACCAGTGGAATTATCCTGCCAAAATAAAATTAAATATTTACATTTGGGTCCGTGTACTTTTACGTTTATTCATTATTCAATTTTTGTGAGTAATTGAATTTTCTCAACATATTATTGTTTTAAAAATTGACAAGTTTTGGGTTATATTTTCTGTTTTTATTTGTCTGTATGTTTTATTTATTTGTGTCGATCCATACCGTTGCCTGTGTGCCGATCATCCTGATTCGACCTCGCCAAACTCCTGTCACAGCACGCAGACTCAGGACCAGGAGGTGAATTTCAATAGGCAATGTAAGCTTTATTCAGTGGCCAAACTAAGGATTACTGGATGGGCAGAATGCTAACAGCAAAACACACAGAAGATCAAGGGATCCAGAACACAAAGAGACAAAAGGCTAAGGTGAAACAATAAGTAATGCAAGGGTAAACTAAAGAGTCCAAACCAGTTCAGGAGAACGTAGGTGCAGAAGAAGTTCTGAGCAGGGAAGTCCTGGGGGCACAGTAAACATCCATGTGTCTTCATAGATGAGGGCAGACAAGGGAGTGAGAAGGGATTAAATAGGGAGAGTATCTGATTGGGATCGGGTGCAGGCCGTCAGTAGATTGGAGTGTGTGACTGAGAGGTGGGAACTTCAGGAGAGTGAGTGGGCGTTACTGGGAGAGAACCTGGTATGCACTGCCCTCGCTGACCTTGTAGGAAATTCACAAAATGCTGACAAAGTCGAAGATGGAGTGTATTTGAAGTTGAAAGTTGGCTTTATTTTTGAGGGTGCAACTTGGCATGTTGTTCTTTCTATTTGCAGTTTGCACATCATCCTCTCACCATCCCATCCTATCATCTGACCAATCTGCAATCCTTATGCTCACACCATTTAGTCATACCCAGGCGCCAAGTCAAAATCCCTTAAAGGAACATTATGTGACAAACAATCCTTTGACAAAGACTACATTCAAATAGCATTATTCTGTCATGCTCTGATGTCAGTGATAATTACCACACAATGCTCCCTTGATTAACAATCACCCGACTTGGCATTTCGTGACAAATGGAACTAATCTGAATGGCTCCAAAACATCCAAAAGATGTGTAGTGAATATCCCTTCTTTGCATAATAAGATGTGACACTGTTCTAGGACTTAGTGTTTTGTTTTCTCCACAGTTAAAAATTCATCTGAAATTTGATAATTATGTTCTACATTAGAGAAATTGTGGATGGAAAGTCAATGTGAGCAAAGGCATGTGACTGAGGCATGAAAACGGTGTGAGCACTGTCAATTGCACATCACAAGGTCAATGCACAAGACTTATTTCCATATGCACTCAGTAACCTATAACACTGTATATAGGGCCACAATTAGGGATGGGGAAAAATCTTAATAGAGTTATCCCCATCATTGCCAACCCCATCATAGAAGCACAACTATTTTTTACTTTTTCCCAGTCAGTGCTTTCAGGCTAATGTGGAAAGTGTCTGTATTCATTGTTCCCTCATTTCTAAGGCTTCCCAGCTGCCATTAAGAAATATTTCCACACAATGATGTTACACCTGCCCTATTTAAAAGATAAAGGGCCTCATTTTCATGTTTCAACACTGTTTTAGGTATACAGTGCTGATAGTGTTAGCTGATGCTAATTTAAGTTTAGGCTTGATAAAGACCAACTGTCAGTTGATGATGGCTCTGCAAAACCAACACACCAACGTCACTCAGTAGCTTCTCATAATCATAATGAAAACAATCAAGTGAAAATGTAAAACTCTTTATGCCATTTCATTTTCAAATGACCAGTGGAATTATCCTGCCAAAATAAAATTAAATATTTACATTTGGGTCCGTGTACTTTTACGTTTATTCATTATTCGATTTTTGTGATTAATTGAATTTTCTCAACATATTATTGTTTTAAAAATTGACAAGTTTTGGATTATTTTTTCTGTTTTTATTTGTCTGTATGTTTTATTTATTTGTGTCGACCCATAAGGCGGAATGCTAACAGCAAAACACACAGAAGATCAAGGGATCCAGAACACAAAGAGACAAAAGGCTAAGGTGAAACAATAAGTAGTGCAAGGGTCCCAACCAGTTCAGGAGAACGTAGGTGCAGAAGAAGTTCTGAGCAGGGAAGTCCTGGGGGCACAGTAAACATCCATGTGTCTTCATAGATGAGGGCAGACAAGGTAGTGAGAAGGGTTTAAATAGAGAGAGTATCTGATATCGGGTGCAGGCCATCAGTAGATCGGGGTGTGTGACTGAGAGGTGGGACTTCAGGAGAGTGAGTGGGTGTTACTTGGAGAGCACCTGGTATGACCGTGACACCTCCACAGGCAGCTGAGCCAAAAGGTGACAAAAAAGGCGGGTGTGTATGCTCGTCAAAGCCCCATGTCTCAACATAACATCTCTGCTTAGGTCCAAAAAGCAGGAATTACAATTTCTTTTCATTCATTTTTACATTTACATTTACATTTATGCATTTAGCAGACGCTTTTATCCAAAGCGACTTACAGAAGAGGATAACATTCAAGCAATTTTCTCACTTACAGTAACATCCTTTATTAGCATCCACCAAGGAATAAAAGGAGGAATATACAACAAAACCACAAACCCACAGATAATATTAGGGTCAATACATTATTTCAATATTTAATGTTAATACGTGATACATTATTTCAAAGAAGCCCTAGCCAACAATTCTTGTGAGTGATTTTTATGAAATATCAACACAACCATATACAAATACAATTTCAATGATAGTGATTCTTGCTTTGGGTGTTTGAAGTTCCAGGGCTTAGATGATGCCCCAATATGTTATATGTTACCCCTTTTTGGCCAGGGGTTAGGAAAACATTAGACATTTTTTTTTCTCCAGTTCCCACACATTTGTAATTAGGAAAGTTATTTATGTTTGCTGTGAAACAACATGTTAGGTGATGAATTGTCATAATTTCCTTGATCAATCAGTTTTATGATATGGTGCAGCTATTTCTTTTAGGCCTTAGGCCTTTGGCCAGTGCTTTTGCCTCTGCTTTCTCTGCTCTTTTGCGAATGTCCTCATGAGCGCTGTGGAGCTCAGCAAAGATTATGCTATCCATTTCATTGAGATTCATGGCTCCTGGCTCGCGGCTCCTCTCGAGCTTGACTCGTAACTCTTCAAGTTTCTTCATGTCTTCATCAGTCTCCTTGTGAGGCCCATCACGTAGGCTCTTGAACTTCCTTTCCACTCTCAGCTTGATCCTGGATATTTCGCTGACTAAAAATGTGACGTCTTTCTCTTTGTCTGTATATGCTAGTTCCAGTTCTTCCAATTTCTGCTGTAACAGTCTCATCTCTCTTGCTGTGATCTTTTGCTCTGTCTCCTCAAACATGGCAGTGGTGTAGAAGCTTCCTCCATTTTTCTGAATCATCTTATCTATCTTGTTAAGTAGAGAAATGGCCTGTTGTTTGTGTGTGTCTTTGTCTTTGTTGCAGAACACATGGTACCGACCACCACAGTCTGCAATCAGTTCCTGTAAAGCAGGTGGGCTTGTTTTAATGTATTCTTCAATAGGAATGCCCTCATCCCTTAGCTCCTCTCCTTTAGTAAAGCCCACCATTGTGTATGCTTTAGAGTACTCCCCAAAGATCTCCTGGATCATCTTCACTGTTTCCCTCTCCTCTTGGGTGAAACGTCCCACAGAGATCAACAGCAAGAATGCATGGGGCCTGGAGAGGCCATAGCGATACATTTCCCAATTTCTTCCCTAATAGTGTCATTAGAGACAGCTGTATCGAACAGACCTGGGGTGTCAATGACGTGCACCATTTTTGAACCAATTATTACCTTACTTTTCTCACACTCTTTGGTGATAGACATCATTAGAGCTGAGGATTTAAAGTCTTTATTTCCGAGGATGGTGTTTCCTGTGGCGCTCTTTCCAACTCCAGTCTTCCCAATCAGGACCAGTCGCACGTGGTCAGCTACAGAGAAGGTGAGAGATTAACTGTGTATGTAAGTTATTGTAAAAGTATTTCATGATCAAAACTTTCTAGAGACGTATAATACATTCACATTACTACATTTCAAGGACACAGACCTAAAAGGCATACAAAACCTTTAAAACACTTCACACACCCGTATTGTCACTGTTAACATGATATTTGGTGTTTGATGGCAATACAGTCAGCAATGTCATGCTGTAAAGGTTTTCTTTTATTTTGTTTGGATTTCCAACCTCCCATTCAGAACAGCCATCTAATGTCTCAATTAGAGGTTACCTTATCTAAAAGTAATGTAACGATTACACCAAAGTAATGTATCGAATTACATTTACTTCCTTTTTTAATGAATTTTCTCAACTGTCAACCATTTTTAGTTTTTGAAAACTAAAGTTTTAGTAAACTAAATTTTTAGTTTTTCTTGCAGGGTTAACCTTACAACACTGCTGCGGTCAAAATCCTTTTAAACTCCCTTAACACAGCCACAGCAGTGTCGGACTTCAACATCTCAACATTGCTTTACTGTGAGATTATGCTGGTCTTTGAATAGCTATGCCGGCTATATTAAATATTTGACATTTAGCATTTGGTGAACATCAGTGAATAAGCAGTTGTCTTGTCAGTTTGTGTAGGATTGATTGTGCATATGTGCACCTGCTAACTACAGCTTTTATTTTACTGCAATGAGCTAGGCCTACATTTTAGTTTCTATCTGGCATTGCAGGCTTCCTTGCAACTTCCTTGCAACTTGCAACCGTTGCCTCTGTGGCTCGGTCGTGCCGTTTTTCCCTATTCAACATAAGGAAGATCAGGCCGTACCTAACCCAACATGCAACCCAGCTCCTGGTTCAGACCCTGGTTATCTCTCGTCTTGACTACTGCAATGTCCTCCTATCAGGCCTACCAGCCTGTGCAGTGAGACCGCTACAGATGATCCAGAATGCAGCTGCACGTCTGGTCTTTAACCAGCCAAAAAGGGCACATGTCACACCTCTGTTCATTGAACTTCACTGGCTGCCCTTGGCTGCTCGCATTAAATTCAAGGCACTTATGTTGGCCTACAGGGTGAATGATGGCTCTGCTCCCATCTACTTGAATTCTCTTCTGAAGCCCTATGTCACCCGACGACCACTACGCTCCTCTAAGGAACGTTTTCTAGCACGGCCAACACCTTGTGCAGGTCGGTCCAGACTCTTCTCATATCTGGTTCCGCGCTGGTGGAATGACCTCCCAAGTGCTACCAGATCAACTGATACCCTCTCCACCTTCAAGAAACTCGTGAAGACTAAGCTCTTCCAAGAATATCTCCTGGCGTAAACTTTGAGAATGCACTTAATTATTTAATTTCTCTACATTGTGTTACACTATTGCACTTTCAACTTAAAACAGCGCAGATTCTATGTTAGCAATATGCACTCCTTGTTAGTTCATTGTGTTGTAGCTTGAATGTTATCCTCTTTTGTAAGTCGCTTTGGATAAAAGCATCTGCTAAATGCCTAAATGTAAATGTAAATGTAAACTGCAGCTCAGACTGCTTGTAGGCTGTAGATCCAGCAGGAAGTGGGTGGTGTTGCCAAATCAAACATCATAGAACATATAAGACATATCAGAATAGCATTGGACTTTCAGCTGTAAATAGAGGATGTTATTCACAAGAAAAAAAAAACAATAAAACTAATATTATTGAACATATAGCAAATGTTTCTGCCGAAGATATTCTGATGTAACTGAAAGTGTAATCCTGAATATTTCCTGACAGCAACTAATTTAATTACATTAAGTTACATACTTTTATTTTGCAATTAAATCATGTAATTTCATTACATGTAACTTGTTACTCTTCAACACTGCTGGTGGGAATAGTCAAATGACTATTAGGTTTATGTTAAAGTTACCTCAAATAGGTATTTAATTTAAAATGTATCATTTCTGCATAATGTGACAATATTTTAATCAACTGCCAAGTACAATACAATAGTATTTTTAGAAAGCATTTCATAGTAATTCATGTGTGTGGTGAAGATATGTTGTGAAACTCAGCTCAAAATACGCACCAATGGAGGCATTATACATTCAAAAAAGCTGTAATACCTGACTGTCTTTTCTCTCTTTCAAGCCCTAGAGAGAGAGAGGGGGAGAGAGGGAGGAATAGAACATATTTACACAATTAGTGTCTTCAATATGTAAAGCATTCTTCCTTATGTAAATTCAAAATTTAAACAAAATGTTAACGATCCTTACATGTGTTGAGTTTTTTTGAGAACCTAAAAGGTGTCTCCACTCTGTCTTGTTCATCCATTACTGTGAGTTCAGGCAAGAACTTGAGCTTTTGAGGTTTTGGCTTAACAGCTGGTGCAGTCTTGAGAGTCTTCTTGAGACTGAAACCCACATTATTCTGTAGCAGTCTGTCTATTTTAGACAAAAGTTGCTTGCTGCCTTGGTGTTTTTGGTTGTCAAATATGACAAATTTTTGCTGAACTTCTTCTGGGAAGTTCTCAATATTTGTTTCTCTGTGATCACCATGTGTAACAATTGCCAAAGAGGAATCTACTGCTTTTTCTCCAAAACTCGCCCGAATCATCTCAAGTGTCTCAAGGTAGCACACAACATCAATCGAGTGAAGCACCGCTAGAAAAACACAAGGTCCTGAGGATGTCTGAGTGACAATGGAAACCATCTGTTTCTCTAACTCCTCATGATTAATCTGGGTACCAAAAAAGTCTGGGGTGTCAATGACGACCACATTTCTGCCACCAATCTCTCCACTAGCGATTTGCGCTTTGAGAGTAACTGGCTCTGAGGAGGAGGGTGGATGTGTCTCAAACACTTGCTTCCCCAGGATGGTGTTCCCACAGGAGCTCTTCCCCACACCACTCTTCCCCAAGAGCACAAGATTCAGCCTGTCAGCCTTTGACACTGTAGAATTAGAAGTAAAATCATTTGTGTAATAGGACATGGGAAGAGTAACAGGAAGTGGGGGTGGCATATTCAGTGGGAAAATGGCAGAGGGTCAGATTTGAAGATTTAGGAACACACTATATCATTGGTTAGTTGTTACAATATTGAGAATTTTGTAAAAGTAAAGATATCATGTAAATAGGAATTAACTGCTTGTTATTTATTACAATTTTATGCAACATTTAACCACATTAATTCTTGCATTATTTTGTAGTAACTTCACTATTGTGTCTGTGCATTTTAAATCACAGCCTTTTAGAAAAAAAAAATAGTTTATGCTTCACAGTTTTGT